>CATIWR010568855.1:0-46846 GCA_949677035.1 Omphalea diandra | reverse complement strand
AAAAAAAAAAATGCTAACATTCAGTGGTATATATGGCTGTTACATTTATTGGTATCAGAGTAAATATGAATATGGTCGTTACAGAAAGACTAAAAAATTTCACACAGTTTTGAAATATTTTTCCTTTAAAATAAATTTACTCAAGAAAACTCTAGACACCAATTGATAGAGAGGTATAAGATTTTCTCCTTTCAAAAATATTATCCCAAAAGCATCTCTCTCTTAATAATAATAATAATAATAACAATAATAATTTAAGCATTCCTTTTAGAAAATAATTAAAATATCTCCTCCTAAAGTTATGGTTAGGTTTTAATAAACAATTTTAAGATAAATTAAGCAGAAGGGTCAAATGAAAATATCATATTCACTTTGAAATTGAGATACGAAATATTAAGAATACAAATCATTTTTGAGAAAATATAATTATTTTAAAAGATAATTTGAAGATATTTTCCAAATGGACTTACAACTTGCATATGCTAAGATATATAATATACTATTACATGGTGTAAAAGCAATTCTCCCTATCACATATAATATATGCCCATTAAGAATAAATGGTAGGACATGTTACAAATTTGACACCAATTATGAAGTTCAATACCACTTGTTGATTTACTCAGTACTTTGAGCTTTAGTTAGTCCACTTGTATTGCTTTGAACTCATATTCCTTATTTTCTTTACATTATACTCTATTCACCTTTGAATTCTCTAATTTGAGTACTTAGTGAATGAATTTCCAATTTATAAGTTTAAATATTTTGATTGGGTATCCATTACCTTTTGGGTCCATGAGAGTTGCAAACATAAATATTTTCATCCTTTAGACTTACATGGCAACAATATTCCTTGTAGCCAAACCTACCATAATAATATCATTATCCAATAAAAAGAATAAGCAGAATATGAACTCTTATAAATATTGGACATAAGAATGGAGATATGTGTATTTCTATTAGGTCATCTTTGAGACCTATACATATAATCATGAAAGCCTAGAATGTGAATATGAACATTTATAATTGATCACATGTATCTTTTGGAATTACACATAAGAATATAAAGATGAGTGATTATATGTTGTTTGTCTTGATGGATAATGTTGTATATTTTTTCTTATTGGCCTATTAGGTGCACACTTATAAGCATGGTTTGCTTTGGATTGAGACCTTTTAGTATATGCTTCTGTTTATGTATTGGACTTAAGCTTTTATGCTTGAGGTTTCGATTAACATTAACATTTTATGAAGTAGTTTGTGATCTAGCACCTTGAGGGTTGTGTATTATTCTTTGCTTAGTCTTTGTAAAGACACTTTTAGAGAAAAAAGATGTTTCATCATATTTCAAGCAATATTTCAAATAAAAATCCATTTGAGAGCTCAAAAGTTGATAAACTTTTTCTTTATCTTTTGTAAACTTGGAAAGGTAGTTTTTCAAGTCCAAACTTATTTTCTAAACTATCATTTTACTTAGAAGTAATTTCAAGAAATTTGTTTTTGAAAATAAACTCCTTCTTTTCCTTTTTCAAACATTCAATTTCTTTTGATAATTCATCTTTCATTTTGAAAAGAGAGAATACTTCATTTTTCAAATATTAATTTTCATTTAAAATGACATTATTATATTTTGAAAATGGATCTTCCTTTTCTTTGATCAAAACTTGTATTTTCTTTTTTAAGATACCAATTTAAAAATGAATGATTTAAATCATTATTCATTAATTTTAGGACCTCAAAAAGATTTTTTTAATTATCAATATTTCATAGATATCATCATCAATTTCATATACATTTTTTAAGTCATCCTTCATAGCCATGTAGAATTCATTCTTTGCTTTATTTCCCTTCCTCTTATTATAGAGGGAACTTTCCTGGTAATAAAGGTTAATTCTTCAAACTTCCATTTTTACTTGAATCCTGATTATTGTCATGTTCTAAACCTAATCTCAATTATTATCATGACCTAAACCTAAGGATCAGATTGGCATTAGAAACTAGGTAGAATTCGATCCATTAAATGTCATAGCAAGCATAATCTCATGAAAAATGTACTACATGTACTTGGAATCTCATATATAAACATCATCACTTAAGGAATCTAAGGATTTTGGTAGAAAGTAAGGAGATTTCTTTATGGCCACCCTTCTTAGCAATCCATTTAAGCCCCATCAAAAGCTGTCCTTAATAATTCTCATAACCTATCAATAATTATTAATACCATTTATTCTAATAAATGCACGTTGGGCTTAATATTCAACTTAAAAGTAATAGACTATAAGCCTTAGCATAAATAATATTTATAATAGCTCCTTAGGCACGTCAATAAAATAACATGTATTACTTAATGGAAATATTATGCATAAAACTTATATAAACCAAATATTATTGCCTATAATGTAACATTCATCATTCATCTAGTATAAGCATTAACCAACTTTTTACTTGTTGTTCTAAACCTTTGAAAATCTATGGGGATGGGGAGATGGTATTGGGTGTCAATTTAGCAAGTAATTACTTGCTGTTATGATATATCACAACTGGGCACACATTATCCTTTTAGACTTTTTTAAACATTATTTTTATATCGACAAGGAAAATCACATTATATTTCATGCACAATATAAATAAGGTGGTTAAAATAATTTGTTTGCTTCTTAAACTTCTCGAGATACCTCTTTCATTTTATGAGCTTTATCTTTTTCTAGGCAAAGGGAGTATTCTCTAAATTGAGTTGATTCCTTAACTTTCTTTCTTAATGGGAAGGGAGTATTCTTTAACACAAGCCATTTAGGATATTTTAATTGTATTAACATTTCATTTACTTCATTTCTTAACATGATTGATCATGCATTAATGATAAATAAAATTGTCCATAGTACTTACCAATTTTGGCACTAAATACTAAGGCCCTTAAGATTCAAGCCCTAAGATGAAAATACCATATGAAACTCTCTTTTGGGATGAAAAAGACTAAGGGTGAAAATAGGAGAAGGTTTAAAAGTCTAAATAGAAACTAATTGATATAATTTTAAAAGGTAAGGCCTAAGCCTAAAAGCCCTTATTTCAAGACATAAATTTAAGGCAAAACTTAAAGATTGTCTACATAAATGTAAAAGAAGTCTATGTAGCATTGTGTGTTTATGCAAATAACCTAAGTCTACACAAGCTAGTTAGTTATGGGAATCTTGCTCTAGAACCTTCAAAACTTAGGAAGGGACGCACATACCTTTAAGCACTGATAAGATTTACCATACCTAAAACCAATATAAAACACACATTCCCTAAATATAAAAGGGGCAAACTCTTTAGACCTAAAAAGGCCTTACTAAATTAAAAAGAAACTCTTCTAAAATATAATGAAAACTTAAAACCTCTTGCTTCAACCTTGATCTATTCCCTCTTTAAGAGAAGAAAATACCATATAAAATGTAGCCTATAAAGGCAAAGTATGAGCACCTCGAGGTGTTCAACATTAATGTGTTATAATGAATGAAATCATGTTTGAGACTCCTAACCTTTTATTGGCCAATGGAAGATT
Source organism: Omphalea diandra (assembly GCA_949677035.1). Classification (NCBI taxonomy): domain Eukaryota; kingdom Viridiplantae; phylum Streptophyta; class Magnoliopsida; order Malpighiales; family Euphorbiaceae; genus Omphalea; species Omphalea diandra. The sequence goes on along the minus strand of CATIWR010568855.1, from coordinate 43,305 downwards.
GAAAGGATAAGGAGTTAAACTTTGGTAAACCCAAAAGATAGTACCTGTAAGGATCATCGAGGGATCCCAAGCATGGGATTCTCAAAAGCTTAGAGACAATGGCAAGGTATGAATGGTCATTAAGGGATCCTAGAGGGGGTAACACTTTGGTAGCACCTAAAACTTAAATGGATTCATCACTTGACTTTGGTCAAGACAAATTCTAGATGAGGATGGGTTTTGGTCCAAATAGGACTTCTAATGGCCCAACCCATCTATAAGGTCAAAAATTCGATTCTAGAAAATTTAAGTGATTAGAACAAATTTGAGAATTTTTTCCCTAAATCTTATGTATATGATTATGAATTTTAATGATTTAATAATGACTAGATATATTTTAATATATTTAAAGAGATTATTTTATGTATATTTTAGTATTTTAAAGAGAAATAATTTTATGTTAATGGGATTAATTATTTGTTATGAATTAAGTTTTAGAGTTATGTTTAATAAATATATTTTATATTTAAGAAATTAAATTTAAATAAGTATGTGATGATATTTAATATTTTTAAGGTGAGTATATGCAAAGAAAATATATTTAAGGATTTAAATCTATGAAATTAAATTATTTAAGTATGAATTTAACTAAGATTTCATGAATTTTTGAACGTTAATGTCAGCTAAAATGAGTATATTATTGTAAGTAAATTTAATGTTAATTATATTATTTGAATTTGTTATGTTAAGTAAATTTTGAGAACTTTAATTAAAAGGATATCAATTTATTTAAGTTTATTTAGATTATTGATTAAGTTTATTTAATTAAGAATATTATGTGAATTGATTTATTTAATGTTTTTTATTATAGAAAAATTAAGTTATTTATGTGAGAATATTTTATTAATTTTGAGAGATTAAATTAGTTTATGAGGAATATTTTATATTATGATAATAATTAAATATGGAAAAGTTAGATTATTTATATGAGAAGACTTTTATTAATTTTGAGAAATCACATTATTTATGAGAACTATTTTACGTCGTCATAAGTAATTAATTATGGATGATTTATTATAGAAATGTAGTTTTCAGACTCAATTACAAGTTTAGGAAAAGTTTGAACTTAGTGACCTTATAGGCCTTTTTGATCAGTAACAACTTATTTGATATATAGAACATGCTCTATGGATGAGTTTGGACAACTCTCCATAGTTTTAGCATTTTATTATATTAATATATATTTATTTGTATGGTTAAGTGTGTATGACTTTAATGATCAAGGACAAGAAAGAGATGCAAGAGTTTGGGCAACTCTCCATGGTTTTAGTATTTTATTATATTAATATAGATTTATTTATATGCTTAAGTGTGTATGACTTTAAGGATCAAAGATAAGAAAAAGATGCAATTAAGGATTAGTAATACCAGGTGAGGGATTTTATTGTGGCTCTCAATATGTATTACATACATGCATCATAATTTTATCTATAACGACAATAGGCCAAATTATGTTAACATAAAAATCACATTGATTTTATGATTAAGATGAAATGACATGAAATGAATTGCTATATATAAATGTAATGTGATGTGAAAATAGTTTAGGGATGAGGTGGGAATCCAAAGAGTCATAGCTACCCATGTAAGGATTGTGACCTACATAATATTAATTATATGTTATGTGTGCATGATGCGGCTAGTGAGGAAACTCCCTGTGTATGATATAAGTTAAGGATATGGCTGGTGAGGCAACTCCCTTGAGAGAGCACAATTAAAGAGGTAACTCTCCTATGTAAGAAAGAAAAGGAAACCAAGTAGGGATTCCTATTGACTCGACTATCCATAGGTGTAATGTCATGGTATGTAAATGTTGTATAGAAATGATGTGCCATATAAATAGAGATGAATTCATGTAAAGAAATGTGAGTATGCTTAATTAACATAAAATCTCTTATTGAGTTTCCCATAAGGAACTCATCCCCTTTAACCCCCCACAAATAGTCATTCTGTAGGAAGGATATAAATGATGATTAAGTTAATGGATGGATGCTAAAAGTCTAAGGGTTGATATTAAGTAATATATATATATATATATATATATATATATATATATATATATCATGTATCTGTTAAGGCACACTACACTTGTTCTTTATGGTTACCTAAGTTATTTACATATTAATGCTATTAAGGATTACTTAAGCAATTGAGAAATATAATTATTATGTATTACATATTTCTAGTTATCTTCGTAATGTCTTTAAGTATGTTATGAAATATTTAGAATGAAGTTATATACATGAGATAATTAAATGTTAATGATTAAGATATATAATGTAATGAGATCAGAATAATGTGAGTTAAGAATGAACACCCTAATTCTAAGGATAGCTTTATGTGAGCTCATTTTATATATGATTTATGTCATGAAAGAAAAGAAAAAAGTAACAATAAGAAAAGAAAAAAAATTTTCATGTTTTAAGAAATGTTTAACCCTATTATTGTATTCTTAGAATTTAAGTTGATATTAATGTAAGTTTAAGATTTTTAATATTAGAGTAACATAATGAAAGGCATAATAGGCCTTCTCATGAGTTAAATTAGGCTTGCTATGTGTTCTAGAGGCCTTAAGCCTTCCCATTCTCTAGCATCAGCATGGTCCAAAAATTGGGTCTTTACACCATCTTTACTTCATTACAGATTTGGAATTGAGATTTAGGTATGCCCTAGGGAAGATATGAGGTTTAACATCTCTAATTGAGGTGTTAGTTTAAGGTGTTTCACCCTTAGAGGTGTTAGCTTGAGGTGCTTAGGAATTATGGAAATCCCATATTGAAAGTTAATAAGAAAGATTAGTACCATATATATGTTTGAGCTCAACTACTATAGCAACCTAGGTAAACCATTTGAGGTTATGTGGTTTAGCCATTATTCATAAGTTATGCATGATAGTTAGGTTCAAGCCATTATAATTGGTATCAAAGTTACCTTAGGTTAGATATTTGTGCAGAGCTACTGGGCCTGTGAGGAAAGAGTTGCCTATGGCTAGAGATGAAGTAGAGCTACTTGAGGCAAGCAAATCTAAATACTCGAGGGCTAACATGCTGGCTTAGCCTAGTTAGTAGTCTAGTGGCATAAGGCCAATTGTAAGCAAAGTCGTGATGAGGACATCATGAGTCTAAGAAGGGAAGATTGTAACATCTCTAATTGAGGTGTCAGCTTGAGGGACTTTACACTTATAGGTGTTAGCTTGAGGTGCTTAGGGATTGTGAAAATCCCATATCAAAAGTTAACAAGAAATGTAAGCAACGTATATAGATTTAGGCCCAACTATTATATCATCATGGGTTAATCATTTTAAGCCACATGGTTTGACCATTATTCGCAAGTTATATAGGATAGTTAGGTTCAAGCCATCACATGAGGTACCCCTAGTTTGCCTGAATTTGGGGATCTAACCTAGGGGTAAATCCTTAATCCACTTTTATAAATTTTATTCTCATCAATTAATTAATCAATTAGTTTTATCCTTCAAGTTTAGGGATCTAGCCTGATCATGCATCCATTGTTCATAAACCACATCAAAGCAAATAAAAAACACAGTCATAGAGGTGGGGGAGGGCGATACATGGAATCATATTGGGATGCATGCAATCCTTAATAAAACTTTAGTAACTCTTAAACTTATGAACCCATCATCAAGTTAATGTTAGAACTCTCAATAAAAAGTGTTCTAATCTAAGTATACCAACACAAAGAAAGGAAGCTTTTGCTTTCTCACCCATAGGTACTTTATAGTCTATGCAATAATCCTCAAATAATAACCATGTAAATGGATAATTATGTGATAAGAACTTATGATTATGTTTATCCAAGTGTTTATTGTTATAATTCACATGTTTTATAACTTAATTCCTTTTAAATTTAAGTATTTTTTAATTTGATTTTGCATATAAAAGAACCTTATGAGAGGCATTTGGTGTTTTGTATGGTTGGAATAGAGAACTCAAAAGAAGCAAAAGCAATGATGCATGACCATGCATGAATGCGCTTGGTCGTGCTCCATTTCAACATAAGGAAAAGAGAAAAGAACTCAAGGAGACACACGGACATGCTATCTCAAGCATGGCCGAAGCTAAGAGAATCCAAAAGAGGACCAAGGAGAAGCATGACCATTCTCTTCCATGCATGATTGTGCCTCATTTGGACAGAAAAAAGTTAAAAACACATGATAATCATGCATGAACATGCTTAAAAAATCTCAAGAGGAATTATAATGACACATGACCATGCACCAAAAAGTATGGTCATGGACTTCAAGAAAGGCAAAAACTAAAATTCCAAAATCTATTCCAATTGCTACCTATTCCAATTTTTTAAGCTTTCTAATTAGTAAACACCTTAAGAACACTATAAAAGGAGGTTTAGACCTATGAATTTAAAGAGGAAAAGCCATCTAAAGGTTTTGAAAAAGCAAACCAAAGAGCATCAAAAGAGCTAAGGAGCAATTTAAGAAGTAAGGCTGGGAACTTCGAAAGAAGAAGGAGCAAGCAATCAATGAGCTTAAAGAAGGGGTCCATGGCTCCTCTATTTATTAGTTTGATTATTATTTCTTCTTCTTCTCTTTCTTTTGTCATGAATTAAATTACTTTAGCTAAGCTTATAGATGGTTCTTATTTAACTCTTATGGTTTTTTAATCTAAGTCTCTTTAGTTTTATTCATCTTTGTGTTAGTAATTATTATGTGTTTAATATGATTAACTAAATGACCATTAATTGTACTTGGTTTTATGAATTGACTATTGAGAGATTCCTTTTATAGAATGGTACTTCAATAATTCCTTTAATCTATTATGTGTTGAGAGACCTTAATAGGTTGTTGCTAACCTCAGAGTCTTGTGTTATTTGACAATCACATGATGCTTTATGTTGAGAGACTTATAGCTCAACATATCATTGTATGATAATTATTACTCGAGAAAGATTAATTAATCACCTTAGTGACTTGATAATAACACTAAATGTATAAGACAACTAGATGAATAATTAGAGACCATAAGAAGTTAGCAAATGAAGTTAAACCCCTACTTACCTTTCTCTATTGATTATTTCTTAGCAATTTACTTTGTTATTCATTAGAATTAGTTTTAATCCTTTATTTTTTTAGTTCAAACAATTCCTTACTTTAATTTTCTAGATAATAAAAGGAACAAAATACTTAATACTTAAACCCAATTCTCGTGGGAACGATATTCATACTCAAAGTATATTTTATTACTTGTCAACCTGTACATTTGTAGTTAAGATTATTTTATACTTAGCACACCGGTCATCCATCAAGTCTTTGACATTATTGCTTAGGAATGATTGCTTTAATCCTAAGTTATCATTTATATTAATCTAGAGTTTTCTTTTTGTTTTAACTTGTGTTTCTTACCTTTTGCTTTAAGTATATGACTAGAACCTGAAGATGACCTAATTCCTCTTGTTCTTAATATTAAACACATTCTAAATCAAAGAAGGTGAGAAAATAATGAAACTAAAAGATGGCAAACTAAGAAAATAGGCTTTTAAAGAAATTTACTATGCCTCCTCTTGAAATATTGTACAACTAGCTATCATAAGACTAAGCATCAACATAAATAATTTTAAGATCAAGCCAACCTTCATTCAAATGCTCATTGATACTCTTCAATTCCATGGACTCTCTCATGAAGATGATAATGCCCATATCATGATCTTCTTAGAGATTTATGACATTTTTCAGCAAAATAACATGTTTACAATGTGGTAAAGACTATACCTTTTCACCTTCACTCTTGATACAAAGCTAAGGTATGGATAAATTCATTAGAGTCTTTAAGTATTGGCCCTTATGCACTAAGAATGGGGGGTTGGATTGTTGGGAAATTTAAACTTGTAGAGGAAGTGCAATTATTTGAAAGTTAGAGAAAGAATAAGAAAAGAATGAACATAAGTAATTTATAGTGGTTCAAGTGTTAATCAACCCTACATCCACTCTCTAATTCTCTAGTTCGTTATTTCATTAACTCTCAATGGTGTTTTACAAGCTCACCCCTAACTTAGTGTTTAGGCACACATTAAACCCAATTAGAATTGTGTTTAAGGTCACATATAACCTTACGTAAGAGTTTTGTCTCTTAGGCTTACTCTAAAATCCAATCCCAAGTGTTTAAGGCTAACTCCTAACATTCGACAACTCAAAGTACAAAGAATAAATGTGTTAAGGCTTTGAGAAATTAAATTGTAAGAGTTTGGCAATAATTAAATGCTATCCTCTTGTATTTAAGGCCATTTGGTGTGATATTTATAGGTTTCAACCATTAAATAGCTTTTAAAAATGACACCATTTTGAAATATACAAAGTTGGAGGAAAAATCCTACAATTAATGCTAGTTAGAATAAACTTGGAGTTGACACTATAAGTCATGATCGCAAATTGTATTTCGCTCTACATTTTGCTCAATCGCAGTCAAGATCTTCAAATGTGTCTAACTTCTAGTGACACTTGGCATTTTAACATTGGTTCTTTAAAAAACTAGTTGTTGGACTGCTAGCAACACTTGGCATTCTGAGATTGGTTATTTAAAAAACTAGTTCTTGGTACCCTTTAACGATTATCAAAAGTTGTTCGCAATTTTAGGAGTATGGCCACTACCTCCACGGTGAATTAAATTAGAGTTTTGGTGTTATAAGCTTTGGGTAGATCATAGTTACTATCAAAATGCCAATGCTTCAAATTTTGAATCTCAAATGGCTCTTTAACACGTGGCTAAGCTTAATTGGCCATTTGAAGTCCATCTTTGATCATTTGAAGAAAATGGTCATAGCCGAGATCATGACATGCAATGCAAATAGACTAGAGCTTTTATTCCCAAATTCTCTTAAGATAATAATCATGACCTTCAAGTCTCCATCATGACTTAGGAGACAATTTTGACACTTTGGACATTTTACTTCCAATCACTTCCATTCTGCTTCCATTGTGTTCCTAACTTAATTTATGTGTAGATAAAACTTAAAAATGATGTTAGAACCTTTTAATCTATATTATCAAGATCAAAATAGAGCTTAGACCAAGATATTATCAACCTAATCTAATAAGAAACATTACTATCTAGGATCAAATCTTTCAAGCCTTCTTAACAATTACTTTCCTCTACTTAAGATAGCAAGGCTATGCAATGAAATTGTAAGATTTGGCCAACAAGATGAGGAAACTATTAATGAAGGTTGAGAGCAATTTAAAGACCTTTAGAGGAGATGCCTAAACCATCATATTCCTAAATGGTCAATCATTCATACCTTCTATAATGGACTATTGGGGCACATCAAGATTATAATAGATGCTGGAGAAGATCTCTTATAGTTAAAACAACATATGCTGCATATGAGATCATTAAGACTATGGGAAACAAAACTAATGAAAGGAATGCATCAATAAGAGTACTTAACGTTGAATGCATAAATGTGGTTAAAATGTTGCAAGCTCAAGTATGTTAACTGACTAAGTAATCAAATTTAATGAATAACAATGCGAGTTCCTCTCCTTTCTTATAGGTTGCATGCGATTTATATAGGCAAAATGTCCATGAAACATAGACTATTAAATAGGGAATCAATTTTAACAAGAATAAATGAATTTTATAGGGAATTATAATAATTAACCTAACAACTCTTATTCCAACACATATAATCTAGGTTGGTGAAATCACCCTAATAACCACTATTTAAACTCTAATCCATAGGGTTCTTCCTTTGCTTTTCACTAACCACCTAATTACCAACCCTAAGAGAAAAAGTCTAACCTAGAAAGCCTAATGGAGAAGTTCATTAAAACTAAAGCTAGGTTAGACCATTAAGATGAGATGATCAATAAATTAGATGTTATGGTTATACTTGTTGCTAAAAATCACTCCTATCATATCCATAACCTAGAGGTCTAAATGGGAAAAATGGCCAATGCTCTAAGCTCTAGATCCCATGGTACCCTATTAAGCACTTCTTAAACCAATTCTAAAGAGCAAATTAAAGAAATCACTTTAAAAAGTGGTAAGGAGATCAGTTTAAGGATAAAGAAAAAGAAGAAAGAAAAGAACAAAGAAGACAATGGCAAAGAGTCAATTGAAGAAGACAAACCAAGAAAGAAAGTTATCCTTTATTGTGAGTGCCTTGATTTTTATGGTTGCACTCGAATGAATGGAATCTTGCTTACGACTCTTTAGCTTTTATCGACCATCAGAGGGTCAAGAGGATAAGGTCATATATTAGTACAAACCTAAGTTATGGCACACATTTAAGATCATCGAAGGACTTTGCAAAAGGCCTCATGAGTTTAGAAGTCCTTATTGATTATCAAATGATCAAAGGGGGACCGAGGTGGGGTATACTTTGGTATAATCATTAATTGAAATGGAATTGCCACCTAAATTTGGTTGGACAAAATACCAAGCAAAAAAGGGTTATGAACATGATAAATCAATTAAAAGGCCTAATCCATCTTTACCCATCAGAGAATGGGTTCATGAATTGGGTATGATGTGGGGAAGAGATTAGGCACCCCCACATTGCTTGGATTTAGGGTTCGACCTACGAGCACCTTTGGTTCACATTTACAATTTTAACCATATATATAATTTGTCTAATTGATGGTCCTAAAGTATTCATCTAGCACACTTCAAGTCAATCATAACATTAATACATTACAAGCACTCACCATGAAGAGAGGGGTATATATATGATTCCTAATAGGGTTAACATACATATATAATTATCAATAAATATGCAATATATGAGAAGTAAATGCATATCAACATGCTGAGAGAAAGAATATATTGGTGTCATCTTAAGATCAAAATAAAAGATTAAGCTATCCTAAAGACTAATGGTGTTATCAACCTAATAAAGAGCTCATCTCAACCATGGTTCACAAACATGGCCAGCTCTAAGTCAAGGAATCTAAGCATGCAATCTATGTCTAATATCCATATGTTAATAAATTAAATAACATAATAATTTAAATATGAAACAAACATAAGAAACATGGCAAATATGGCATACATAGATAATTCATGGAGATTATGGAATGCATATGGAGGATAATGGAAAGGCCTTAGGTAAGAGCTAAAGTCACCAATATGGGGAGTCATAGGGCGATTAGTTCCTCTTCCACTAATGCTCCACAGGAGTTGAAGCATCTTAGAAGCACCTCTAGCTATTAATGAGGCTAGGATATAAAAATGATGGAAAAAGATTCATACATAGGACTTAGATACATATTCCATTAAACATAAATTGAAAATGGGGCATTATAAAGCAAAAAGCTCTCTCCCTTAGTTTACTAAAAATCACCTTAAAATGAAAATGAAGGAAGTGTGCAACCTAATGAGCTAGCCACTCCCTCTCTATGGTGATGAGGAGAGGAATACATGTAAAACAACTAACCAATATAGGTAAACCTTAGCACCATAAAATCAAATGGTCACTAGGAATGAAATTGCCTCTCCTAATCATGTCCCTTATAAACATAACAAAACATAAAAAGAAAAATAGAAGAAAGAAACATGGGAAGAAAGGATTAGAGACATTAAAATAACAAAACTAAGCTCTTTTCTTGATGCTAGCCCCATACATTAGAAGAATATAGGTCATAGGTCAAAAGACATACCCAAGTCCCCTAAAAAACCTAAAATTAAAGAGAAAATGAATGGAGAAGAAGTGAAGAAAATTATTGTTCCTTAATTAAAGTTGGCTATATAGACTAATTAGTGGTCTATACAACCAAGTGGTCTATATAAACTAGCAAGAAGTTTGTACATACTACTATGATTAAAACCTTTGAAAAATGAAAAAGAATGAAGAGAGGAGAGAAGAAGAAGAAAAGTGGAGCCCTAGATACCCTTCTAATGTGCCTTACCCTCAAAGACACTAATATGGTAAATGATCTTACAATATATAAGGAAACAATGCAAAATAAATTTCAAAAGCCTTTTTTTTTTACTTGAATCTTGAGTTAGTTGTTTGGGTTTTCTATTGGTAAAGGTGTTTTAAGGGTAGTGTGCATGTATTTTAGTAGAGTATGGTTAGGGTTCTCCAAGCCTTTTCCTCTCTCTTAATGGGAAAGGTATTTATAAAGGTGAGGAGGGTGCACCTAAGCTAAATGGCTTATGTTGTAATCAATCCTTAATCTCTATAAGATAGAATCAAAGAATCTTCTAAAGAATAAGATTTTCAAGTTATGTGTACAACTAAAGACTTGTCTAGACAACTAGTTAGGAGTTAAAGGTTTACTATTACAGAAGCTTTTTATGTTAGGATTTGAAGCATGACTGTGTAGCCAAGTGGTTAGCTATATAGCTAAGTGAGTTGTACAACCAACTGAAGGCTTTCTCTTCAAGGTTTAAGTTTGGTTTAGTTTGAAGACTAGGTTTGATTCAAGGTTTCTTCTAAGCTCTTATTCATTCCTTTTGTAATGTTACCCCATATTCTTTAAGGTAATTCTAGTAGTTTCTCATCATTTGTCTTGCATCTAAAGACCTAAAATCCAATGCACACAGTTTGCTCCCTACATTGTAGGGCTTCAAAAATATATTTGAGAAATGACCATTGAATAAGACATAACTAAGTATTATTATAAAAGTAAACACTGAACAAAGAGATACTAAAGGATACAACTCTTTAATAGTTCCTCGAGTAGGTATTAACATTTCTAGGTGCCTTAACAACCTTGTAGTAGGTATTAAGCATCTTTAGAAGCTTTTTAACAAACATTAATGTCAAATATTTGCTTTTAGGAGCTCTCAAGTAGGCACTAGAGCTTCTGGGTGTCTTAGTTGCTCTCTAGTAAGTACTATGCTCTTCTAATAGCTTTTTGCTAGGTACTAGTGTTGAATGCTAGGTACTAGTGTTGAATGTTTACTTCTAGTAGCTCTTAATTAGATATTATAGTTTTTGGGTCTCTTAGCAACTCTTTAGCAAGTATTAAACTCTTTTGGTAGCTTTCTAGCAAATACTTGTGTCAAATGTTGACCTACACTAGCATTCAAACAAGTACTAGGTTTGAGTGTAGGGTCATAATGGCCATTCTAGCAAAAAATGAAAGTTCAACAACTTTCTAGTAGGTGTTAAAGAAGATATTTTGATAACCATTCTCGCATGAAATTTTTTTTTTCAACAGCCTTTCTAGCATGTGCTGAAGTTGAATCTATATTTTGATGATCATTCTAGCAAAAATGATGGTTTAATAGCTTTTTAGCAAGTGTTGAAATTGAACTTGTATTTTGATGACCATTTCTTTGATCCATAGATATGATGTTTAACTAAATCCAATAAAGTGGTTCCAATTCAATCAATACTCTCAACCTTCTGAATTATCTTATTTCTTCCTAAATATTCTTTAATCTACATTGTAATTAATTGTAAAAAGACAATGATCAAAGTAATACAATGCAAAAAGGTATGTGCGGATGTCATCCCACAAAGGTAAGGGCAATAAGTACTGGAATATGATGATCCATTTTTTATCTGGAAACCAAAGATTAAAGATAATGACTAAACTACTAATGCAATAAAAGTAAACTAAACTAGCAATTGAATAGCTAACAAGACACAAGTAAGTAAGAAAGAAAACCTTATGAATAAACACCTAGGACTTGATCTCATCAATAGAAAATCATGAAATCATCAATCATTCAATGACATGTTGGATTAAGGCATAATCCCTCAAGATCCATCTCTCGATGTGAAATAGGAATGCATTACTTTATCAACTGAAACAATTCTTTAAGTGATAATAATAGGTTAAGTGGATAGCTCTATTTGTTTATTACCTTAAGAGAAATGATTCTAGGTATATTTCAATTTATAATTTCTCAATCTATAAATGAAATACAAATAATGTAATTAGTGATTAAGCAATCATAAGTATTAAGATCAAAAGTCATTTGTTTGCAAAAGAACAAAAATTCCAACATATTCTTGGAAATCATAAATCAATCAATCAATATCCATGGTTACACTAAGGTCCTATATCGAAAGATCTAGTTTAACGTACTAACAAAACATGACAAATCCAAAAGTGAAAGCATCATCTTAACAGTGGAAATAAGAAATAAGAGAAGGAAAGTTGAGATCTTCTAAAGGTCTTCATAAATCTTCTTTAGTCCTTCTTCCTATGATCAAATGATGCTTTGAACTTTTGCACTTGATCTCCTTTTAAAGTGAGTTTTCTTTTCTAAAAAAATTCTTCTTTTAGCCTTTCCTAAGCTCTCTCTAAAACTCTAAGTGTTGGCCTTAAATACTCTTCAAAAAGTACTAAAATATAGGATAAAAAGTAGGTCTCGAATTGCCCAAGTTGCGATTGCGACCAAAGTCATAACTTAGGACCTTTATCTAATCAAAAGAAGTTACAACCTGTGACTTTAGTCACAGGCGCGACAACTTCCTTCTTTCCTCACTTGTCCAAACTCTAGCTTGATCTTTGAAGTTTCTATCCATGCTTAGTTTGGTCCTAATTCACTCCAAACTTGCTTAAACATGGTTTAAACATCTAATGTGAGGAATAACACAAATTATCTCCAAATAACTAAATTTAAAATAGATTAATATAAAATTAAACCCAAATCCTACTAAATATCTATGCATAAATTAAGCTTAAAAAATACCTGCCACATTTGAACAATTACTTGTCCTTAAGTAATAAAGAATAAATAACCCAGAATTTCATAATCTTCACAAAACATGTATAGCCTCATCATGCTTACAATAGTAATCACCTAAGTACTACAAAAGATACACCAACCAAAAGTTCATTCAGACAGAACTTAAGTTTGATTACTACCTTGAAAAGCAAACTCACTCATTCATCAATAATTAGAAATAATAAAATCATATTTTACATGCATTTCTTAACAACACATCTAACTATCCTACGAATAAACATAACTCAATATGAAACAAGTTGGATCACTCTTGTCTATATTAATTAGCAACTAGAAGAATAGCTTTAAGCATATTAGATAATTAGAATACATCTTTTCTTCTTTTAAGCACACCACTTTTCCATTTTCTTTTTCTTTTTCTTTTCTTTTTTGAATAGTTAATATGTCTTTTTAATCATTGGTGATAAATGCACCTGGTTATTCAACATATAACTTAATTTGAAATGCTTTGCATACTCATGTTTCTAGTTTACCGTTTTATGCAAAAATCGACATTAGTCATAAAGATTCCTGATTACTGAGCATCCCAAAAATAGTAGAGTAGTTATTTCTTTTTGTCTTTTAAACTATTTTGATCATTCTTAAATCATATCTTAAACTACTTCATTGCTAATTAATAAAACACAAAAACAATTTATTAAGCTCGTGTAATTATGTATATTCATAGCTAACTAAATTACTTGTTTTAACATATATGCAAATCACAATCTCATCAAATTCCAAGTATCATAAATTCATAAGTTACAATCCTCAAATTAGCAACTAACACAAAATTTATTTTATCTCAAATTCATCTAACAATGATATATCTTTTATAATAACTCATAATGATTGCTAAATAAAGCTTAATGAAGCTACACATCCTTTGTAATTTTTTTTTTAAAAAAAAATTGGTCCATTTAAGCTTTGTTTAGAGGTACAAGGATAATATAGGTCCAAGCTTAAGATCACAATCCTTCCCACGCCTCCCCCCCCCCCCAACACACATACACACACATAAATATGTCATTGTCCTTAATGATATGCATTTTAAAACACAAAAGACAAAAGAGATTGCATTGAAAGAAATACTCCTCTTTCAATGTTGGTGCAAGGTTGATTGCATATGAACTTTCTTCATTTTTGAAACTTATATTCTTATGAGCATTTAAGAAAATAAAAAAAATTAGGCTACCAAGTGAAATAAAAAAACAAATTAGATAAATCATGCAAAAGCAAATTCCATTAACTCTTACCTCTATTCATTGTCCACTCAAATTCAAACACATAATAATGGTGAATGAGCATCTTACAACATGAAATCATGAAATACAATAATAAGAAAACAAATCTAGTACATCACAAATAACCTACCATCAATAAGAGTAAAAACCAAAGACACAATTTCATAACATAGTGCATCATGAAGAATCTAGTATAGAGGGCAAAGCTATGTTAGCTCTAGCAAAGGTTTGCATAATCTTGTGCACCTTCTTCATTTTTGCCAATCTTGCATCTATGTTGTCTAGTCATTGAAGGACTAAATTCCATAGCCCTTCTTGAGTTGCATTAGTTCTTCCTTCTTACGGGAGAGTGTTGGGAGGTGGAATAATAAGAATGTCTTCCTCTTCTGCTTCTTCACTTTCCTTTTAGACTTCTTCTTGTTCTTTATTCTTTAGTTTTATAAACTTTAGTCCTTCAAACTTGTATGTCATAATTCCTATTCTTCCCAATGTAGTAAGATTAAAAGGTTTTATAGTAGGTAAGGTTTCCTTATCCATTTCATTGAGATTAAAACCATATAAAAACATAGCCAAACCTATGACAATATGCTCCAATCCTACCACTTACCTAAGATTTTTCAATCAACCCACCAATTGTTGAAAGATGAAATGAGTGGTTGAGACTTTTACTTATTATGAGCAGACCATATAAGAAAAATCACTTGTTTAGATACTTTTGATGCTTCTAGTTTCCCAAAGATAAAACAAGCCATGAACTTATGAAATATCATTAAACACCTGTCTTTTATGGCTCTACTTAAGGATTAATGAAAATTTATTCCATCTTGAATCAAAATTATCTGCTAAAATGTTCAAACTCTAAAGTTTTTAGGGTGATCACTTATATCTCCTCTATAAAAGCAGAATGCATCTCTCATGATGGTTTGATCAATGGCATATTAATTACAAAGAGTTTAAGACAATGGATGTCTTATGCTCATTTTTAAAATATATTATTGAAAAGAACTCAAGATTGAGTCTTTTGTAAGATGGGATTTATGTGAATGCAAACTTTAACCAACCCAACCTACCTAACAGCTATTTCATATTTTCTATGACTTTTAGTTGCACCAAAGTTAGTTCATCTGAGAATCTACATGCAATATGTATTTTAGAGTCTAAGGAAAGGAATCTCTCACCTTCATCATCATTATAGATAGGAAAAGAGCACCATGCTTGGATGAGATGTCTCTTGGTCCCCTTTATGGTTGCTTCCCCCTTTTTTTGATGAAGATGCTCTTGAGGCCATCTTGAGTTTATGAAAGTTGTGATGGTGTGGTGGTGGTAGTTGTAGAAGAGTAAGAAAGCAAATAAATAGCTAAAAGATAGCTAGAAGGTGGAGAGAAACTTTGGTGTTCTAAAGACTCCTACTTGCTTTCAAACTTTGAAGAAGTATTTGAATTGAATTGTAAGCGAAAATAAGGAGAATTAAAGCCTATTTATAGAGCAAAAAGGGTGGGAACACTTCAAATTTGAATTGCATTGAAAAAATCCCCCTCAAAAGTCCCTAAGGCTATCAATCACGAGGTTGTCATAACCTAAGCCTTCTTTCATAGCCTGCAACCTGAGTCATAGCCTACAACTTAGCCTAGCCTTGTTCTAGTTAGGCTAGGTACGAACGCGATGAAGCCCAACTCTGATGTCTGAATTTTCTTCAGTTTTTATTCTCCTTATTGAAACTATTATTAGACATCTTCTAAAAACATGAATAATGATCAAAATGCATCAACTTAGGACTTTCTTTTTGCCTAATTCATTCCAATTCAAGCATTAAACACTAGACCAACATTGACAAACATGAAACAAACATTGAAACTAAAATTTAAACCTTGTAAACTCTTAATTAACATGCTAACATTCTCAAATTAAAAGCAAACACACTAAAGGAAATATGTGAAACTCTATATCCTAGGAGATTAAACCCAAAGGATTACATGCCAAAGCAAAAACACAAACTAATTCTTCTTTTGTCTTCCTTTACCCCTTTTAGATTTTGGTGGCCTCCCTCTTCCCCTCTTTGGTAGTGAAGCACATATCTCTATAGGTTCACTTCCTTTTCCCTCCTCTTCACTTGATTATGAATCTAACACCTCTTTGAAACATGGAATCCTTTTCTCACTATACTCCATTGCCATAATTCGGCTAAGAGAAAATAGGAACTCATTTTCTTTCGATTAAGCTCTATGGTAGCAATAAAATGCTATTACTTATTCCAAGGTGGAGATTGTGGTTAGTGGAGGTGGAATTTTAGGCTTGGAAAGCTTCAAATTGGGTGGTGGAATAGGTCAACCTACTATTCTTTCACTTTGGCTAGGATGGGTTCCATTTTGGTATTTTAAATGTAATAATATAAGAAGAATACTATTGTTGCTATCTTCTCCCCTACTTATAAATAATGTTCCCTTCCTTATGCTTATGGATTAAATAATTCTAAAAAACCTAAAAGCTTCTACACACTCCTCCTAACCAAATGACTGCTGATCTTTACCTTTATTACCATATTGACATGGAATGAAATGAGAACACCTTAGCAAACATTTAACACATATTTTAATTCAAAAATTTAGGGTAAGTAACATTATAACACAAAATTCATATTGTATATTTAATGAAATTGTTAACCCTTTATATTAAGACTTGTTTCATTTGTTTGCTTCCAATGTCCTTATTCTCTTCCATTATCTTTATAGCAACCTATGAAAAAATGAAGAACTTTTATTCAGAAATTCAATTAATAGTAACTAATAAAGGAAGAAAAAACAAACAAATTGCAAAAAAAGTTAAAAGCTTGGATTACCTCCTTAGAGTGTTATTTTAAGGTCTTATAGTTTGACCCTTAAAACTAGTTTCACTTTAGTTTTACCTTAGGTTTGTTATTGTCCTTCATTAAGATTGGATACAAGCAATACATTGGACTAAAACCACTTAAATCAATGATGTCCCAATCCACATATCTCTTTCTTTTTATTGACCACTTTTCTTATTCTTAGTTCAATTCATTAAAGATTAGCACATAAGAAATGTTTTTTCTCTCTAAAATATTCATGATCATAAAGAAAAGTCAATGGGTCTAGTTCTAATTGATAAGAATGCAAAAGAAAGAAGGTATATTTGTAACCTCATCATAGTCCAATTCATCAATAAGGGAGAGAAAAGATGGGTTAGTATCATGAATCTCAAAATGGTAAAGGATTACTTACCTTGCATTTCTTGACAATAAAACCCTTATCATCTATTACCAATTTAGACTTTTCAATCTCAAAATCGGCTGCTTTTGTTAACAATCTTCATGCACACAACTTTCTTTTTCATCAATGCTCAATCATCTCTCTTCCTTCACATGTTGCTCTATGGTGTCTTATTGATTTCCTTTTAGTTTACCTTTCTCAATGAGCTTTTCATCTTCACCATTTCCTCTATCCTCATCCTCTTCTATTTTTGAGTCAATCTCCTTATCGCTCCTTAATGTAATTTCTTTGACTTGCTTCATAGGATTAGGCTTATAAGATTTAAAGTTTAAATCATTATCCATAAGTCCCATTTGCATCTTAAGGTTATGGAAGGGGGAAGAGGTATAACTTTCTATATTTACATATAATCTTCTTTGCATCTCATCTTGTTCCAACCTAGAATCAATTTCAGTGATGTATTGCTCTAATAGCCTTTTTAGGTTAGACTTTTCTTCTTGGGGTTAGAAGGTTGATGGTTGATCACAATAAGGGAAGCTTGAAGATTGGGGTTCAAATAATTATTGTTAGACCAAGAAAAGTTAAGGTGGTTTTGCCAACCAAGTTTATACGTATTATAATAAAGATCATTAGGTTGGTGATTGGAAGTCCTCATATAACTTACTTGATGATGTACAAAAGGATTCCCTATTTGACATGCTACATTTAAATGGTCAATCTCACCATACAATTTGCATACCACCTAAGAGAAAGGAGAAGAAACCGCATTGTAAGTCATGAAATGTATTTGCTTGATAAGGTTTGATACCTGAGCAAGTAATGCCTTGAGTGCATCCATGTCATGAAGTTCAAATTATGTATAGGAAATAAAGAATAAGAAACAAAAAGTAAAAGAGAAAAGAAAAATTTTAGATGAAGAATTTAATCAAACCTTCCAATGTTATAGCATTGTGTCCCCAACAACGACACTGGTTTCTTTGAACCATAGATCTGATGTTTAACAAAATCTAGCAAAATGGTTCTAATTCAATCAATACTCATAAACTTCTACATTATCTTTATTTCTTCCTAAATATTCTTTAAACCATAATGCAATTAACTATAAGAGGATGATGATCAAAGTAATATAGTGCATAAAAGTATGTGTGGATATTGTCCCATAGAGATAAGAGCAATAAGTACTAGAATATAATAATCCTATTTTTTTTGTAGAAACTAAAGATTAAAGATAGTGACTAAACTACTAATGAAATAAAAGCAAAACAAACTAGTAATTGAATAGATAAAAAGACAAAAGCAATTAAGAAAAAAAAAACCTTATGAATAAACACTTAGGACACTTGATCTCACAAATGGAACATCATAACATCATTAATCATTCAATGATATGTTAGATTAAAGCATGCAATTATCGATTGACTCTCCAATTATTAAAGCTCTTTCTTAAGTTGTCACTTAATATGTAACCATCCCTCTATATCCATCTCTCAATGTAAAATAGGAATGCATTACTTCATCAACTCAAACAATCCTTTAAGTGATAACAATAGGTTAAGTGGGTATCTCTACTTGTCAATTAACCTAGGGGAAATGATTTTAAGTATATTTTAATTTATAATCTCTCAATCTAAAACAAAACAATAATCATGTAATTGGTGATCAAGAAATCGCAAGCATTGAGATCAAGTACCATTTACTTGCAAAAGAACAAAATCCTAACATATTCATTGAAATCATAAATCAATCAATCAATATACATGGCTACACCAAGGTCTGAGATCAAAAGAATTAGCCTAACATACTAACAAAATGAGTGAAATCCAAAAGTTAAAGCATTATCTTAATAATGGAAATAAAAAATAACAAAAGGAAAATTGAGATCTCCCAAAGGTCTTGATAAATCTTTTCTTATTCTTCTTCCTTCGATTTATTGGAGCTTTGAACTCTTGTACTTGATTTTTTTTTAAGCTTGTTTTCTTATGTTTTCTTCTCTCAGAAACTCTTATTTTAGCCTTTTCTATCTTTCTAAACGCCTATGTCAAAAACTCTTCTTTTAACCTTTTCTAATCTTTCTCTTAAAACTTATGTATTGGCCTTAAATACTCTTCAAAAGCACTAAAATATAGGCTAAAAGTAGGTCCTGAATTTCTCGGGTCGCCGTCTATGACACTCATCAGATAAAAAAAAGTCATAGCCTACGACTTTAGTCGCTAGTGTGATAGATTCCTTCTTTCCTTACATGTCCAAATCTCTAGCTTGGTCCTTGAAGTTGTTATCCATGCTCGATTTGGTTATAATTTGCTCCAAACTTGCTTAAACATTTACAAAACATCCAAATATGAGGAAAAACACAAATTAACTCAAAATAACTTAAGTTAAACATAGATTAACATCAAATTAAATCCAAATCCTACCAAATATCTATGCATAAATTAAGCCAAACACTATTATAGTAGTAAGTGATGATTTAACAGCCCTTCTAGCATGCACTGAAAGAAATTTTGCATTCTGATAGGAATTTAAAGGTGAGGTAGGATGTTAGTGGCCCTTTTAACTAGAATTTGCAAAGAAGTTTTACATCTATTATGTCTTTAATAATTTGGTAGGCTTTCCCAATGTTTAGGCTTAATTCTCCTTAGTTTAGTTTTATTGTATATAAGGGTATTTTAGTTATTTTATGAGATTTGGTTGAAAGGGGTTTGCCCTTGAATTTAATTCTTTTTTCCCCTTTCTTCCTTTTCCATTCTTTTTTTTTTCCATGGGTTGCTTAGTGGTCTATACAGATATAGACTTATCTACACAACCAATTAATTCAATAACACAAAGGGGTACTAGTATTTTAAAGAAATAGAGGGATATTAGTTGTTTGGATAGATAATGGTTTGTATATACATAAAACACTCAATATATAAACCCCTTTAACCAACCTTAAGCCTCATTCTCTCATTTTCTACCTTTTATATGCTTTTCTCTCACTAAGAATTTTCTAGTGTTAGCTATTTCAGTTTTTCCTTGCTTAGATTTGCAATGACACATTTTCAACAGTCCCATGCATGATTTCCATCACATTTTCATTTTTCTAAGGGAGATGACCTCTCATGCTATGAGCTGGCAGCTTTGATCATAGAATGAGGATTCATTTTAGTGTCACCCCTTGAGCGCGTCCCTCTTAAGATGTTTTTAAAGGGTTTAGAGCCACAAGGAGGGGCATATTATTTATGACATGTACTATCGCATGCTTGAAAATGCTTTTGACGTGGTAGGCCATCTAGTCTTGTTCTTTTTATTTTATTGCCATTTTCATTTTCTTCTTCTCTTTCTTTTGTCATTATAAAGTTCTAGGCTTAGTGATCTACATGGAAATATTAGGTTAGCTTCCAAAATTAGACTAACTCGTAGGACACTAGCCTGTGGGATTCTTAAAATTATTTTCTAATTATCTAATTGTTGCCTTATTTTGCATGCTTGTGCTACTTTCTATTTTTATTTTCATTCCTTTGGTTCCTGTGGATTGGAATAGTTGAGTTAATTGTAGAAAAGCATACTGCATACCTGTAGGGCTCCATAAATTTTATTTTTTGGAATTGTCAAAATTTTGTTGAATCTTGCTGAATTTTGTAAAGTTTGCAAATTCTAGATTGTTTATGGATTGACTTCATGAATTTTTCAATTTGTGCGAACTAACGTACATGATGCTTGTGAATTCAGTGTTTCTACTATATGTGTTCATATTTACTTAGACTTCACTCTTTATTTCTTATATTCTTACACAAAAAATTGAATTAGTCTTAAAATTATTTGATTTGAGCTTACACATATCTTAGGACCTTTTTGCAATGTTTGTCTCGAACTTTATGCATAATTGTGATTTTCTATATTTTTTGAATTTAATTGGTATTTACATATTTTTGAAACCTTAGATTATTGTAGTTTTGATCTTTGGCTTTTTAGCATGAGTAGTTTGTGTCATTTATTGTTTGCTTTTATTTGTCTTATTTTGTTGACTGCAACCATCTTCTTTTATTTATACGATGTTATTTTGACTCTTTTTCCTTTTTCAAGATGATATCCCTTTTAACAAAGGGAGTGGGGCTATCACATCTGTCTATGTTTAGTTTTGATGCTTGCCCATGCACACGTGCATTAAAGAGACAAAGGTCCTTCCATTTTTTAGGACACTACTAAACTAGCTTTCCTATAGTGATTTGAAAACCATGTAAACATTACTCGAGAGCTGGATGGATACTAACCATACCTTCCATTTACCTTAGATTGGTAATTCATCTATATGATAGGGATTTGTTGCTAAGGGATCCCTCTTTATTCTAATGTTGGTGTCTGCTATTCGACACTCCAAATGGATTATGTTCACCAAATCCATAGATGTGTTCCTAACACAAAGGGGAGCACTATTTTTTAGTGCTCAAGCTAGAAGAAGCTCACTCTTACTGTGACCAACTAGAGCTCTCAAAAGCAGATAGACTAGGCTATGTGGTGTTTACTCCTTTATAGTGTGACGAGAACTCTATTCACCAATCATAGAGACACTATACCTCTTACCAGCCCTCAAGAACTTTAGGCTAGTGTGCCACTTTAATTGGGGGTTGGCAATAATAGCCTACCTCTATTGGTACCTAGACTGCTGTTGTCGTGGGTTGTTGTACATGAATGACTATTAGAAGGACCTCGAGGTAAGTGTTATTGTAAAAACACCTTTTATCTTTATTTTCTACTTATTACCATTCTTCTTTTGTTGAAGACGTGCTTTTGGAAGAAGACCTACATAGGGTGTGTGATCATTACTACTTTGACATCTAGTATCTTTAATGACTTAGTAAGAATTTGTTGATAGTTTGAAGTTGTGCTAGATAAAGTGGGCTTTTTTCCTTCTTTCATAGAGGGACCCCTGACTCACCACTTCCTAGATAAGGTCCTGGATAAAGTGAAGACTATACTGGTTGATCACTATATCTTTCTCATTGAGCCTCTACCTCAGATGATGTAACTTCGAGGCTTGTTTACGTGATAGTTAGAGACACAAGACTTTTTAATCTCATCAAAACATCCATAATAGCCATGAGCATGTGGAGAATGAACTTCTTGTGTTTCATTAGTTCAAGAAAATGTTTGACAAGGATTGCTTTCATTATGTAAATGTATATCTTTTGGTGTTATGATTATTATGGATTATTATAATTTGTATATTACATATTAATTAAATGCATGATCACTACTTTTAATATTGGTGCACTATATCATCCTATTGTGTCAATTGTTGCTTCTAATGTGTTGGCTCTTGATTCTTTATCTCTTGTCCTTTCTTTAATCAATACCCTCTATTGACCTTATATCTCTTTCCCTAGTGGTCATTTACACTCTCTTGCCTTTTGCTTTATCTATTTTTTATACCCTACTTTTTATCTAAGTTACCTTTTTAGGTTTTTGAGTTAATTAGTTTGGTTGCTCCTTTTTTTTTCACTTTTTCTTATGTCCTAATTTTTGCCTAAGTCGCCTTTCTAGTTTTTCTACTTAGTGGGCTTGTTTACTTTTGTCCTTTTCCACATAAAGTACTTCTTCAGCCTATCCAAGTTTAACGACTTAGAGAACTCATTCTCATCCATGTTTGATAACTTCACAGCTCTGCCTGAATATATTTGTTTGACCACATATGGACCTTCCTAATTTGGCTTAAATTTTCCCATGGGATCTAAAGCTTATAGGTGTACTACTTTTAGTACCAAGTCACAAACCTTTTTCATGCTCATCTTAACCCTTTTTATTAAAAGTGTGTGCCATCTTAGCCTAGTGCAATTGAATGTGGTAAAAGGCTTTTAGTCTTTTATCATCTAATAGAGCCAATTGGTTGTATCAACTCCTGATCATGCTCATCTTAACCCATTTTATTGAAAGTATATGCCATCCTAGCCTAGCATAATTGAATGTGATAAAGGGCTTTCAATCTCTTCTTATCCAATAGAGCCTGTTGGTCATATTAGCTCCTGATCTATTGATACTCAAAAATATTTGTCTTGACTAATACTTAAAGAGGTCTTATCTCCATTTTTATTGGCAGCACTGCCTCTATTCCATATTACTAGAGAGTATGGTGTGGTTTGGTATCCCCATATGGTAAAAGTTAACATTTTCTACTAGTCCTTGTAGGTCTCAACCATGCTAGCTAGGATGTTCTTATTTGCTGCTTCAATTGCGCCATTTGCTTTTGGCTTATAAGGTAAGGATTTATGATGAACCACCTTATGCTTCTCCAAAATTGCCTTAAACTTAGCATGAAAATGAACTTTATTATTTGTCACAATGTGATGTGGCACACTATAATGATAAATAAGGCTATTCTTTATGAATCGGGCCATTTGCTTTGTCCCTAACTTTTTCAAAAATTTAGCTTCCACCCACTTTAAAAAGTAATCAATTGCTACCATGATGTACATATGTCCTCTTAAGCTGGTTTGATTTCTTCGATCACATCGATACCCTATGCTGTAAGAGACCATGACAAAATTAGGTTTTGCAATTCTATTAGTGGCAGATGATTGAGGCTTCTATAAACAGGACACTTGTGACAACTTGCAATATTGCACCATAGTTGTCTAGTAGTATCCCATCTTCAGATTTTCTTGGCCAAAGCCATTCCATTCATGTGGGGACCATAAACACTTGCATGTACCTCTTTCATGACTATGATGGCTTCTTCTTCTGCCAAACACCTCAAATAAATTTCATTTAGCATTTGCTTATATGCCATGCCCTTATAAATTGTGAATTACAATGACAATCTCCAAAAAACATCTATGTGTTTTCTCATTACCACCTAAGGGTACTCGTCACTCATCAAATATCTTTGCACATTATAGTGGCATGGGTGATTCTCTATGGACATTTGCATCACCCTTTCCTTATCATAACATGATGTTTTAGACTTAAGTGTTATTAAAGGTTTCATTGGCATTCTCTTAAGTCCACCAAAATGGAAACTAAAGTAGCCAAAACATTAGCCATCAACGTTCTCTTCTCAAGAGAGATGATGAAACATGACCTTTTGAAAGTTCTAGGTTAACCTCTTTAAATAGTCCAAAATATAGCCTCAAACGCTCTTCCATTAGTTCCCATTCATCTGTCACTTAAGAAATGACCAATAAAGAGTCTTTCAACACCTCTATGATTTTAACCCTTATTTGGACTAGTGACTCCAACCCAAATGCACAAGCTTCTTGCTTTGCCATATTTTTAGTCACCGTAAAGTCTAGCTTTTTAGCCATCGTGAATAACTCTCCTTTAAGCGACACTAAGATTACACCTACATTTTCTCCCTTTTTATTTACTGTCCCATCAAAATACATTGTCCATTTCTAGGGCTTTATTACTTCTAGACCTTTATTGGAAAACTAGGGAGGTTTAACTTCTTCTTCTATAAGTGGTTACTACACCAGATATTCAACAACTGTCTAGCCTTTGAAAACATTTTTAGTCACATATTTGATAAAAAACTCCATCAAAAGTATCAACCACTTTGCTAATTTTCTAGTCAGGGATAGGACTTCATGTAAGTATTTGATCAAATTAAGTTTTAAAATTCACTCTACTAAATAGGATTAGAAATAATGTAATAATTTCTTTATAGCCTTATAACCAGATAGATTTTCTCTATCTAGTTATAGTTCTCTTCATATGGGAGCAACTTCTTACTTAAGTAATACACAACATGTTCATTCCCATTTGTTGAACCTAGCTTGGGAAGAAAGGTGAACCTAGCTTGTTTTGATGATTACAAAAGCTAACCTTTGTCCAAGTTATTTGTGTAAAATCTTACAGGTGTATCAATTTAGTGAACAAAGATGTTTGGAGAAAGGGTTATCGTGAAAACTCTAAGTATTCAAATCCAACAAGTGTTGCCATATTTCAACAGGCATTGTGACTCCAACAACGGGCATTAAAGGATCTTAATAGGCATTAAAGTGATACCCAAGTACAAGTAAAGCCTTATGGACCTTTGAACCAATGTTTTCCTTAAGCATAACAGGCGTTGGATGACTCAATCACTTGAGTTGTGCAAGTTGATCTTCTAATGGGCGTGGCTTTTGACATCTCAACAGGAGTTGCATTTTCGCAATAGGCATTGGACCAAGTGACTTGATTTGAGCAAAATTCTCAAGATCTCAACACGAGTGTTGGATTCTACCAATGGGCATTAGAGAAGTTCCTAGGCAAAGCTAAGATCTTTAGACCCTTCAATGAGATGCTCTCAAATATACAATAGGCATTGAGATAATTTTTGATGAGCATTAGAAATTCACTAACAATCGTTCACATATTATTGAAAATCTTAAAAAAATAGAGCATTAAGTTAACATCCTTTAGGAAATTTGCAATGGGCATTGTTCATATCTCAATAGGAGTTGAAGCTAAATTCCAATAGGCATTGAGAATTGCCAATAACCATTAAAGAGTTGTTGAATAAACAACTAAGAAAGTTAGAAGATGGGCATCTAGGCAAATCCCTTTCTAATAGCTAGTTCCAACAAGTGTTTTGATAATACCAATGACCGATGAAGTTGTATTTTGTTTGAAAATCATCCAATTGATGAATGAACAATAGATGTGAAGAATGTCCAATAGGCATTGAATGTCTACTCTATTGCCTTGAAGTGACAACCTTCTTTCTAACATATAGTTCTTTGTCTTTGCCTTTTAAAAAGACCCTTTCACAATAGAAAGAAAAAGAGAAAATGTTCAAAAAGTGAATATTTTTATAGTGAAAGTTATCCTTAAATAAAAAGGATGAAATAATAGTGATCTAGCTTGTAGGAAAAGATCATTGTCAAAGCTTGTAAGAGCTATCTTCAAAAACAAAGTTTGAAGAACAAGCTTTCAGACTTTATCTTAGAACTCTAAACATATCAAGCATAACTTGTAAGTGTATTTTAAATTATTTGTTGCTTGACAAAGAGAGTTTTTCTCAACTTTTTAAATTATAATTTCATTTGCGAAAACCTTTGGTTAGGAGATTTTAGGAGATCTAAAACCATACTCTGTGAAAGATTTAAGGTAGTACCTATAAACTACTATAGGAAACTGTCTTAGTAGCACCCATAAGTCTACTTGAAACGGCTTGGTAGTGCCCTAAAATTACTATTGTAAAGATAGTTGATAGCACCCATATGCTATCTAAATAGTGAAAGGCCCTAGTGGGAATACCAAAGGAGAGGACGTAGGTAGGTTATGTCGAACCTCTATAAATTAATTATCTTGATTCTTCATTATTTTCACACTTGTTCTTATTTTTTATTACTTTCCATTGCCCTATTAAACCCCCTTCTAGGGCACCAAGGAACAATAATTAGTATTAGAGTTAGTCTCTTCATCAAAGCTTAAGTGCTCAGAGTAAAAAACATGACAAGTCATGAAGAATCATAGTCAATCCATAAGCCACCTTTCTTCAGAGGAGATGACTGTGGGTACTGAAAAAATCATATGGAGATCTTTATGGACAATGAAACCATAGATCTATGGGACATTATCAAAGAAGGAAGAGAAGTTCTAACAAACCTAGTTGGAGATGTTTTAGTACCAAAGCCCAAGAGTGAATGGACAACTAAAGAGAAGAAGGAAAATCTAAAGAATAGACAAGTAATGCTTGTTTTCTTATATGTAATCCATAAATCTCAGTACACTAAGTTGTAAACAAGTACATCGGCTAAAGAAATATGAGACACATGACAAACTTAGCATGAAGGAACAAGTGAAGTCAAGAAGAAAAAGATATAAATGCACACATACATGTATGGAACATTTGCATATCAATACGGTGAAACCATCACTGAGATGTGTAACAGGTTTATTGACATAGTGGGCACTTTTAAAACTTTTGGGAAGTCCTATTCCAATGAGGACATGGTAACAAAGATACTAAGAACACTTCACAAAGATAGGTACGAAGCTAAGAAAACAACAATAGAGGAAGCAAAAAAGTAGGAAGCTCTATCATTAGATGGGGTCATGGGAAAGCTATTGGCCCATGAAATCACTCTTGGGAAACTAGCTGAAAGTACTAGAATGAGAAAGAAAGATATGGCACTAAAAGCTAAAGAGGTATGCTTTGCATTCCTATATACTTCTTGTTTGCTAACATCTTTTTCTGCTAGTGATGATGAAGATAGTAGTGAAGATGAACATCTTACCCTCATCACAAATAAAGTAAATACAAAAGAATAAAAGAACAAAAGGGTAAGGAGATACAAGAATAAAGGTAGCAAGAGTCGACTCATTTATTATGGATGCAATGAGAGAGGGCATATAAAGTCAGATTGTCCTAAGTTGAAAAAGAGAAAATTTCCTGTTAGGAAACACACCTCCAAGAAAGAAAAGGATGTGTATATAGCTACTTAGGATGACACCAATAACTCTGAACTATATGAGAAGGAAACTAGAAAGGAGTTAGCTAACCACTGTCTAATGACAACTAAGGAGAAATAACATGAGTCCTCAAGTGAGCACTCCACCAATAATGATAGTGTCAACGATGGTAACCATAAGGTAAATCCCCTTGATTCCTACTATAGAGATGAGTTATATTCTATTATTACCAAGATCACCTTAAAAGTAAGGAATCTCAAATTTATCACATCCTCTCTTAAGAAAGAGAACAAAATTTTAAAAGATTGCGCTAAGAGTCAAAAGACTCTGGCTAAAGAGGTTAAGTCTCTCACAGCTGAGAATTCTAAGCTTAAGGATAGCCTCAACAAATTCACTAAAGGAAAAGACAAATTAGACTCCATCCTTGAGGTTCAACAGAGCCCATCCATTAAAAATAGGATATAATGTCTATATTTCTACTGCTCCTACTTCCAAAACATCTTTATTAAGGCTAAAACATCTTTATTAAGGCTAAGGAAGTTAACATACCTAACCCCATTAGAATGCCAAAAGTTCCAAAGAAAGAAAATGCTAAGATAAATGGCACAAAGGCTAAGTCACAACATATTCATACACAACTAAGACATGCTCCTCTTAGAGAAAATTAGGCCCATATGTATCATTCATGCAAGTCTAAGGGGCAAAGAGTCCAAAGGCATAAAAATTGGCAAAACCATGGATAGATATACACCATATAGGAGAACTCTTTAATTGAGAAACACTTTAAGAAATATGGCTCAAAGAAGCTACAAGTCTCATAAACACAATGTGCATGCTCCACCTAGAAATAGGATAGTAGCTCACTTTGATGGCGATTGTTTTTTCTATGGTATATATGGCCATATTGCCTATCACTGCCATTCTAGAAGGTGTGATGAGCAAATAGTAATAACTAACCCCCTAAGACCCAAGAAGATTTAGGTACCCATGACTTGATTCTTTTTTTTTTTTTATAGATATGCTTGAAATCTTAAGTTCGAGAGTAAGAGTAGTATCTTAATAGTAGATGTTCAAAGCACATGATAGGAGAAATGAAGTTATTCACATAATTAGAGAAGATTAAAGGACTTAAAA
The DNA here is from genome assembly GCA_949677035.1 of Omphalea diandra. Lineage (NCBI taxonomy): Eukaryota > Viridiplantae > Streptophyta > Magnoliopsida > Malpighiales > Euphorbiaceae > Omphalea > Omphalea diandra. Next base: position 14,628 of record CATIWR010568855.1, on the reverse strand, counting down.
ACGTGTCTTTCAGAGACAATGGAAAAGCCAAAATCATTAGCAAAGGTAAAGTTGGGAAGGATATTGACTCACCTATCCCTGATAAAGTATTACTTGTTGATGGACTTAAATATAATTTCTTGAGTGTAAGTCAATTATATGACAAAGGCCTTAGGGTTATGTTTGAACCACAAGCATGCTATGTGTCAAGGATGTGTGGCAATAAAGTTTTGTTCATTGGTAGGGAAATTCATAATATTTATGTCATTGATTTAAATTCTCTTGTTAACCATAATGCAAAATGTTTAGTCTTTATAGTGGATGAAGGTAAAACTTGGCATAAGAGGTTAGGACATGCTAGTATGGAACTCTTTAATAAGCTAAAAAGAATAAACTTGGTTACAAGTCTACTTAAAATCAAGTTTGTAAAGGAAGGAGTTTATGAAGCTTATCAAAAAGGAAAGTAAGTCAAAACTTCATTCAAAGCCAAAAATAAGGTAAGTTCTTTAAGATCTTTGCAATTGCTTCACATGGCTCTATTAAGACCCATTAGAGTGTCTAGCTTAGGAGGTGTGCATTATGCATTTGTCATAGTAGATGATTACTCTACGTATACTTGGGTATTGTTCCTCCCTCACATGGATTCTTGTTTTGATGCTTTTAAGACCTTGCTAAAAGAATTCTAAACCAAAAGGATTTGAATATCTCTTCTATTAGAAGTGACCATAGAGGAGATTTTGAGAATGTTAATTTTCATAGCTTTTGTGATGAGTATGGTATCTCACATAACTTCTCAACACTTAAAACACCATAATAAAATAGTGTGGCAGAAAAGAAGAACAGAAATCTTCAGGAAATGGCAAGGACCATGTTAAATGAGTACAAACTTCCTAAGTATTTTTGGGTTGAAGTTGTAAACACTTCTTGCTATGTCTTAAATAGAGTCATAGTGAGTCCTTTATTGAAGAAAACTCCTTATGAGTTATGAAATAATAGGAAGCCCAAGATTGCATATTTTAGAGTCTATGGTTGCAAGTTTTTTATTCTAAACACTAAAGATAACCATAACAAATTTGACTTGAAATCTAATGATGGAATTTTCATTGGCTACTCCATTACCATCAAAGGGTATAAAGTCTTCATCTTCAATAAAAGTTATATTTGATAAATCTTATCCCACTTCTTCAAGAGAAAAAGAAAATGTTGATGATCTTATAGATTTTATGAGTGAGCTAAACATTAGAAGAGAAGGAAAGAATGTGGATAAGCCACAAGACATGAAGAGTGAGAGAAATACAAATTTACCTCTTCCTACTCTAAATGAAGAGCAAATTCAACTAGAAATGGACTGGGTTTTCAAGAAATATCATCCAAGAGATCTCATAATTAGTGATCTATTAAGTTAGGTAACAACTAGAACATCTTTTAAAATGCATGTGCCAATCTTGCTTTTGTATCCCTCATAGAGCCTAAAACCATAGATGATGCCATTAAAGATGAACATTAGGTATTTTCCATGCATGATGAACTTAATCAATTTGATAGGAACAAAGTGTGTACTTTAGTTCCTAGACCTCATAATCATTCCATTATTGGAACCAAATGGGTCTTTAGAAATAAACTTGATAAACATGTAATTATTGTTAGAAATAAGGCTCAATTAGTAGCCAAAAGTTATAACCAAGAAGAGAGAATTGACTTTGATGAAACCTTTGCACCAATAGCCAGACTTGAAGCTATTAGGATTTTGCTTGCATTTGCATCTCTCATAAATTTTAATTTATATCAAATGGATGTCAAAATTGTTTTTCTTAATTATTATATTGATGATGAAGTATATGTTGAACAACCTCCTAGTTTTGAAAGTCATTGCTTTCCTAACCACGTGTTCAAGCTCAACAAAGCCTTACATGGCGTGAAGTAATCTCTAAGAGCTTGGTATAAGAGGTTGAGTAACTTTCTTGTAAAGAAAGGTTTCTCCAAAGGTTTGGTAGACACAACACTCTTATCTAAGAAAAGAATGAAGACCTATTATTGGCACAAATATATATGGATGATATCTTATATTGTGCTACTAATGTTTGCTTATTTGAAGATTTCTCTAAAGTTATAAAGAGTGAGTTTAAAATGAGCATGATGGGAGAACTCAAATTCTTCCTTGGATTACAAATCAAGCAAAAAAAGGAAGGAATCTTCATCAACTAAGCCAAATATACAAAGGAACTAATGAAAAGTTTTGGCATGGAAAACAACAAACCGTGCAAAACTCCAATGAGCACCAACATCAAGCTAAGCATGGATGAACATGGTAAGACTGTGGATCAAAAGTTGTATAGAGGTATGATTGATAGTTTACTTTACCTTACATCCTCTATACCAAATATTATGTTTAGTGTTTGCTTGTGTGCTAGATATCAATCTAAATTTAAAGAATATCATTTGTATGTTGTGAAACATAAACTCAAATATCTTGTTGGTACTCCTAACTTAGGAATTTGGTATCCTAAGAGTTCTTCATTTAAATTGAATGCATTTTTTGATGTTGATTTTGCTTGGTGTACCTTAGATAAAAAGGATACTTCAAGCACATGTCAATTACTTGGTAAATGCTTAGTGGCTTAGAGTAGCAAAAAATAAAACTCAATTACTTTATCAATTGTTAAAACTAAGTATGTTATAATTTGTTGTGCTCAAATCTTATGGATGAAGCAATAACTTTTTAATTACAAAGTAATTGTAAATCAAGTCACCATTAAGTGTGATAACACTACTGCCACCAATTTGTCTAATAATCTTATACAATATTTTAGAAGTAAGCACATAGACATTAGACATCATTTTCTTACGAATCATGCTAATAATGATAATATTGTCTTAGAATTTGTTGATACTAACCATCAATTAATATATATTTTTTTACTAAACCTATTTGTGATGAAAAGATGTAATTTATCAAAAGAGAACTTGGTACGAATGATGGAAGTACCTTGGGTTAACTTCAACAAGTTCTTTTTCTTCACCTTTGTCAATCTATGATTAGTTATTATTGGTTGATACTTGATATGTTGCCTGAATTGATTACCATTAATGTCTTTAGACTCAATAAGCTAAAGATTTTAATTGTGTAGAATCTTGATCAAAATGTCCATATATTAATTGAATTCATGACTATATCATTGAGTTTGATTAATAACATTCGTCAAATAAGTTTTCAAAATTGTTGCATCTTTGAAAATTTTGCTTCAAACATGGCCAACAACTATTGTGTGTTTCCCATTAACCATTGTGTTATTTGTGAGTTCCTCATTTTGCTTCTATTAGTGCCTATGATCGTTGCACATTTCCAACAATCGGTGTTCTTCACCCAATGGTCATTACGAGCAGCCACTATTATTGGATAAAGAACACTTGGTTGAGCAAGGTAATGGTCATGTCTAACAATCGTTGTTCAAATCACAACAACCGTTGAACATTCCTAATGGTTATATTTTAAAATAATGGAGCTCATTGAACTTCTATATAAACCCCCTCTAACCCTAAAGTCACTTTACTTTCTGTTTTCTTGTGCCTTCTATTCTCTATTCTCTCAAACTTTTACTACTATTATTTTTTTTACATATTCCCTTGCATCAAACCTCAAACACTCAATCAATGGCATCCAAACTAGACTTAAGCAAGAGGTACAAGCAATCAGCCCTTAAAAATCACCAACCCTCCTACTACAGCGCCAAGACTGAGGAGAATCTAGCCTCCATTCTTACCCATAGAAGAAATGAACTATAGAACTATACTCAACACAATAATCATCCAAAAAATCAAAATTTGGTTTAGAACCCAAAGGAAAAGGAAAAGTATTAGAAACAGAACATATTCCTCCCTTACTTAAACATTCCATCTCAAGATTGAAAAAGAGAATGATTTGGCTCTAAAGCTATTAAAGAGGCACCTAAAAGGTGAAAAGTTTCTTAAGTGGGGTGATCTTTAAAGATATGGACTAACTGAAAAGGTGGAACAACAAATGATCGGGATAGGATAGGAGTTGTTCTGCCATCTCAAAGAACCCTCCTACCTAGAACTCATCGTAGAGTTCCTTACCACTTTAGAGGTGTTGGGTAATGACTATGATGTGTATACCTAGGAAGGCTCAATAAAATTTAGATTATTTAGAAAGAAGCACAGCTAAAGGCCAAACAATTTGGTAAAGTGCTTTGATACTACTACCTTAGGGATAATAAAACCTTCTCCTACATTCAAGGTTGACGTGAACCAATTCTAGAAATATATCACTGGTGGAAACAACAACAATAATAAGGCATCAAAAATTAAAAGTCAAGCCTTAAGAATAGCCCATCGATTCTTCATATGGAATATAAATAAGAGAGCTCAGTCAAATGATAATTCTACAATCACTAGCCTATTCTACCTTTGGTGCATGAAGAACAAACAAAAGATCAACACTCTATTATTCTTACTGTAAAGGATAGATGGATAGGTGGACAAAGCCAATGAGTTTGTGATCGGTCACTACATCACAAGAATTGTCAGTTATGTGAAAAGCCATTCCCCAAATAGAGGATGAACTGGAAGAGAAACATTGTGTTGTAGAAGCTGCCACATAATGAATCTATAAGTGATAATATGCTTTTTAGCATGGGGATCTTACAAAGATTTGACTATGGTCTAATTAAGAGAGTACCAAAAGAAGGAGAGACTTCTCAATAGGAAGGGGAGAATGAAGACATTGAGGAAGGGTTGTAGTAGTAGAAAGGATTAGAATAAGTGCTCCTGCTCTTGCTACATCTAATCCATCTCTCACTATCTTTGAGAGAAAGGTTCTTGAGCAACTGGAGACCATTTCCAATACAATCCAAAGGAAAGAATCTTTTATTATCTCCCACACTAAAAAGTGTTCAAAGCGACATGAAAGACATCAATTAGACTTTGGATTCGATAATGGATGGGTTGAACTTGCAACCAGGGATTCCAGGTAATCTAACTAAGCCAAAAGCAGTAGATGAGCCCAAGGACAAACCTTAAAAACATCCCTGGAACCCTTAGCTCAAACCAATTTCTCTACTCCCTCATATTGCATATTTACTTTATATCATTTCTTTTGTCTTTATTTGCTTTCTAAAAAATAGCTAATGTAATGGACAATAGTTTTAACGCAACAAAATGTTAACTCTTTCTATTTATACAATTATTTGATTCCATTTCCTTTGCTATTATTATTCTTGTCTGTTTCTTTTTTTATAATGACAAAAGGGGAGAAGGTAAAGGAAAAGGTAAATGTATATGTAAACAAGAAGAAGAGACAGACAACGACAAATGAAAAATATGATATATAAAAGGCATATGTGTATGGTAAAGAAGAAGAATTAATAATGTATGTGCATGGTAATGACTCGATATACAAAGAGGAGTATATATGTGAACTAATTATAGAAAAACTTGATATGAGAACTTGTTATAATAATGCATATGATATGAAATTAGGGAGAAGTAATATGAACATATTGTTATAACTTATGCATTTAGTGGTAAATCATATTATTTGATATTTTGATATACTTAAGGATGAGTTAGAATTTGATTAGCTTCATTATATGATGTATATTTTTCATTTTTACAAGTGTGATTAACTTTGATAGATTGTTTGTTATCATTAAAAAAGGGGAGAATGTTAAACCTAGCTTGGGGAGAATGGTGAACCTAGCTTGTTTTGATGATTACAAACACATCTAAAAGCTAAACTTTGTCCAAGGTTTTTGTGTAAAATCTTATAGGTACATCAATTTATTAAACAAAAATGTTTGGAGAAAGAGTTATGGTGAAAACTCTAAGTATTCAAATCGAACGGGTGTTGTCATATTTTAACAGGTGTTGTGACTCCGACAATAAGCATTGAAGGATTTTAACAGGCATTGAAATGACATCCAACTATGAGTAAAGTTTGACCTCTTAACTAGTATTTTTCTCAAGTATAACAAGCGTTGGATGACTCAATCACTTGAACTGTGCAAGTTGATCTTCCAACGAGCATGACTTTTGACATCTCAACATGCATTGCATTTTCACACTAGTCGTTGGACCAAGTGACTTGATTTAAGTAAAATTCTTAAGATCTCAACATAGATATTGGATTCTACCAATAGGCATTAGAGAAGTTTCTAGGCAGAGCTAAGATCTCTGGACCCTCCAATGAGACACTCTCAAATATGCAATAGGCATTGAGATCATTTTAATGGGCATTAGAAGTTCACCAACAGTCACTAAAGTACTGTTGAAAATCTTGAAAAATAGAGCTTCAAGTTCACATCCTCTTGAAAATTTGCAACGGGCATTGTGCATATCTCAATAGGAGTTGAAGCTACATTCCAACAAGCGCTGAGAATTGTCAACAACCATTGAAGAGTTGTTGAATAAAAAATTGAGAAAGTCAAAAGAGGAGTGTCTAGGCAAATCTCTTTCTAACAGCTAGTTCCAATGGGTGTTTTGATAGTACCAATGACTGTTGAAGTTGTATTTTGTTTGAAAATCACCCGATTGATGACTAAACAATAGTCGTGGTAAATGTCCAATAGGCATTGAATGTCTACTCTAGTGACATAAAGTGACAACCTTCTTTCTAACGGCTAATTTGGTGTCCTTATCTATAAAAAGACTCTCTTACAATAAAAACAAAAAAGAGAAAACATTTAAAAAATGAGTATTTTTATAGTGAAAGCTATCCTTGAATAAAAAGGGTGAAATAAGAGTGATCTAGCTTGTAAGAGAAGATTGCAATCTTCAAAAATAGAGTTTGAAGAATAAGCTTTTAGACTTTCTCTCAAAACTTTCTACCAAAACTTTCTACCAAATTAAGCATACCTTGTAAGTATATTTAGATTTGTTTATTGCTTGAGTGAGAGAGTTTTTCTCAACTTTCCAAGTTGTAATTTCATTTAAGAAAACCTTTGGTTAGGAGATCTAAAACCATATTCTATGAAAGGTTTAAGGTAGTACCTGTAAACTACTTTGGGAAACAGTCTTAGTAGCACTTGTAAGTCTACTTGTAATGGCTTGGTAGTACCCCAAAATTGGTATTGTAAAGGTAGTTGATAGCACCCATACGCTACCTAGATAGTGGAAGGCTCTAGTGGGAATACTAGAGGAGAGGATGTAGGTAGGTTATGTTGAACCTCTATAAATTGGCTGTCTTGATTCATTATTATTTTCACACTTATTCTTATTTTTTATTACTTGCCCTTTCCTTATTCAACCTCCCTTATAGGGCACCAAGGGACTAGACCTTCTCTATCTTTTTGTGTTAACATTGCCTTCACAGACCTCTCTTACACTATTAAATAAAGGATAAATTTTTTGCCTGGATTTAGTAGTCTTAGTATTGGTAGATTAGACAAATACTCTTTTATCCTCCCAAAGACCTTTAAACATTACTCATTCCACACTACTGGCTGGTCTTTCCTTAACAACTTAAACATTGGTTCACATATATGAGTAAGTCTAGCTATGAACCTACTGATGTATTGGAGGTGCCCCAAAAATCCTCAAACTTCTTTTTATCTTTAGTGTAAGCAAATCCTAGATAGCCTTCACTTTGTCTGGATCCACTTATATTCCCTTCTCACTCATTACATGTCCTAACACTTTGCCCAAGGTAACCCTAAACACATACTTCTTGGGATTAAGTTTATGGTTATACTAGTCCACCCTCTATAACAACTTTTCGAAGGCCTTAAAGTGTCCTTCTCAAGTCTTTGATTTTGTCATCATGTCATCAACATATACGTCCAACTCCTTATGAATCAGATCATGGAAAGATGCAATGGCTCTATTGGTAGGTTGCTTCAACATTTTTCAACCTAAACGACATCACTCGATAACAATATATGTCTTATTTGGTGATAAAGCAATCTTTAACTTATTTATAATGGCCATAAGGATTTAGTTATAATTGGAGAATCCATCCATAAATGATTACATGATGCAAGTCACGACACTATCCACTAAGACATCAATATAAGGAAAAGGAAAGTCATCTTCAGGACATGCCTTGTTTAGATCCTTATAATCTATGCCTATTCTTGCCCTTCCGTCCTTCTTGGGCACCAGTACTATATTGGCTAACCATTTAAGATAATTAACCACCTCTAGGAATTTAGCCTTTAATTGTTTACCACTTCTTCTTTCACTAACTATGTCCATTTTGGTTACATCCTCTTAAGCTTCTACTTTACCAGTCTCATATAAGGATATATAAGAATCTTATGTCTGGCTATTCATTGATCAACCATTAGCATATCCTCGTAGGTCCATACAAAAACCCTTTAGTACTTTCTACTTAACTATCCAAATTCTTACACTTTTTAGGTGTGATATAACTGGCAATGAGCAAGATTTATAATTTTTCCTATATGCCAAGATTAAATGTAGTGATACAAATAAAATTAATATTAAATATGCTCATGCAATTATACATGTCATACACAACACCATGAGGAAAATGTTGTGAATGCTAAGGGAAGAGTGTTTGGAGAACATGTAACCCTATGGCATTGGACTTACCCCTATACTTTGAATGATGTGTTTTGAATGATAACAAAACTATAACAAAATAGAAGTTTTAATATTTGTACTTTAGTGTTTGTTTGTTGTTTTGAACAGACTCAACAAATGTTAAAAAGGGAGATTGTTCTGAAAGCTATGAGGAGAATGTTAGGAGAATATGTGAACCTAAGACTCGTCAAATATTAAAGGGCCATAATAAGTTAAATGGACATTATGCAAATTCAATGAGCATTAAACATCTCCCAACGGGTATTGAAGGATGAACAATGGACATTGATTGGAAGTTGCTCTTCTTCCAAACTCTTCTAAACCTACAACAAGCATTGTCCATTTGCAACAAGCATTGGAGAAGTACTCCAGGTTGAGTTGTACTAGACCTCACTATAGGAGTTGAAATTTTGCAATGGGTGTTGATCTAAGCTAGCAACATACGTTGCATATTTGTAATAGGCATGGGAAAAAGGTCTAAGCCTGAGCTAAAGCTTTTTAAACCTGAAACAAGCATTGTTTCTAAACAGGCATTGAAAGAGTTCCAACAGGCATTACAAATTACTTAATGAGAGTGGAAAGCTACAGTGCAAAGTTGGAAAAATAGAGCACCAAGTTAAAACTTTTTGGAAATGAACAATAAGCATTATTCTCTCTCCAACAGGCATTGTAGTCAAAGCCTACAAGCATGGCAGTAAATTTATAAGTTTAATGGGTGTTGTCATCTCTAATGGCTAGTTTTGCAGAAAAGCTGTCAGACATAAAAATAACTGTTCCAATGACTAGTTTTAGAGGTTGGCCATATAAGGAGCATTTTTAAATTCTAGAAAGGTTAGAAAACATTATGAATAAATGTGAACATCTTTGTAAATCTTTGTAACTCTTTATGTAAACCTTTTATGGTATTGTCTTATATTTGGGTAAAGTGAGATTGTTTTTGTTACTCTTTTGAGAGTAGATTTTCTTAAGCACTAATAGTGTATTTACAACATATTTGAGAGGCATAGACACTTCCTATATCTTTCCTTACTAGTGGTTATAAAGGTTGGTATTATGCCTAGAAAAATTCCAAGGGGTAGGTTCTTCTAAAGCCTGTGAAAGGAAGGTTGTTCTTGAGCCTGTAAAAGGGAAGGTTGTTCTTAAGCCTGTAAAAGGGAAGGTTGTCCTTTAACCTGGAAAAGGGAAGGTTGTCCTTTAACCTAAAAATGGGAAAAGTTTCTCTTAAGCCTTGAAAAAGAAAAAAAAAAAAAAGCCTACATGAAAACTTAAGGAGTGGAGTAGGCACATTGTTGAGCCACTATAAAATCCTTATGTTTGATTGTATTTGTTGCCTCCATAATATTTAGTTGTGTTTTGTTATTTTTGTTTGCAACCCAATTCACCCCCCCTCTATTAGGTTGCCACATCGCCATTCAGTCCAACATTTGGTATCATAGCATAACTCTTTTGAAGCTTAAGTGTAAGAGGTACACGATCAAGACAACCTTTAAGTCTTCCTATTGTGGAAGCTTTTAAAAAATGGACCTACTCAAACTAGAAGAAGCAATATGTCCATGGAGCTAAAAGACCACCATCAAGAGGAAAGAATGAGAAAGTGCTTAATGAATTCCACATCCACAAGTGATAAATTCTCCTGCAATAAAAGGATAAAAAGGAGGAAGCCAAAAAAGAAAGCAAAGGTTGGATGTCTAATGGCCATAAAGGATGAATCAAATAGGGACTCTTGTAATGAGGTATGTGAACTTGATGATGATATCAAAAACATATTCATAGTAGATAATCAAATTGAGAACCTAAAATCAACAAATAATGACTTTGATAAATCCTTCTCTAAAAATAAAATTTTGAGAAATGAAAATGAATTGTTGAAAAATGAAATTTTCTCTATTTCAAAAATTAAAGATGAGCTTCTAATTGAAGTTGATTATTTGAGAAAAGAAAAAAAGAACTATTTTTAAAAGCACTTTTCTTAGATTCAAATGAAAGAGAATTCTTGAAAATGAAAACTAATGAATTGGAAAGGGAAAATAAGAATTAAATTATGAAAAGAAATTTTATGAAACTCTTTCCAAAAAAAAAAAAAAAGACAGTTTAAAAAAGAAGGTTTTGGATTTGAAAAAATTTCTTTCAAATTTTATTAAAGGAAAAGAAAATTGAATTTACTTTTAGGCTCTCAAAAAGATGTTGGTTTAAAACATGGCATTGGATATAATCATGTCTCTTCCTCCACTTCTAAATGTGTGTTTGTTAGACCTTCACTTTCTAGAACACCTAGTCTCTGAGGTGTTGAATCATAAAGCTTTTCATAAAAGGCTATTACCAATGTAAAGCCTAAGAGCACAAAAATAGCACATGAATAGACCAAAAGCTTAAGAAAAAAGTTAATCATGCTATTATGTATGCATCTTACAAGCCAAAGTGGCAGAATGTCCTAACTTTGCACCTAGGAGAAAAGTTACTCATGATCACACTCACTCTAGGGTACATATGCAAACAACTCATGTGCATGATCATAGTTGCCTTCATCCTCACTCTCACAGGCTAAAGTCAAATCATGCCTTTAATTATGGAACCAAGTATTGTAAGAATACAAAAGTTACTTCACATTTTAGGCACCAATCTTTTAGGAATCCATTTTACTCATGCTCCCTACAAGTGCAGAAGAAAGCATCCATTTGACAATGCTTTTATTATGGAAATTATGGCCATAAAGCATACTTTTACTATGTTAGATTGAGAGATTTGCATATTTATGTTGGTAACCCCATGGACCTAAGAGAAAATCAGTACCAAAGAAAGTTTAATTTTGCAGGTTTGGAAGCTCCTCACCCTCTGTTCAAAATAGAGAATCAAATGGTGAGTGGAGCTACAGAATTTGAAGAGGAGTAGAAGTTTCTTTGAAAAAACATGTGTATTTTTGCAAAAGACAATAATTGGTATCAATTGGTATTATCAACTGTAATATATCTCTATCCCTTCTTTTGTTTTTGTTCAATAAGCTTTTGTTAAGGAGGAGTTTGCTTTAAGAACTAACTTTGGTATTAGTTTGAAGTTTTATTTTAGGAATCTCCAATAACTATCCTTCCTTTCTTACTTTACTTAATTTGTGAAGAGAACATGTAACCCCAAGTTATGTCAACTGAATTTGTGTTTGAATATCTTGGGTGATTTTTTAGAAGAAAGCATATAGATAGAAGGGAGTTTTTCATTCTCTGCTTGTTCTACATTTTTGGAACCATCATGTTTGCATTGTTCTTTAGGTAGATGGACTAGATTTTAGGAAGAACATTTTTTTAAGGAGAGAATTTTTGTGTATCTTTTTGTCATGATGATAAAAAGGGGGGAGAAGTTTTGGATGCTTTGATTTGTAGATTTGATTGCTTTGTTTGTTATCACTTATATGCATAGCCTAACACTTGATATCTTTTATGTGTTTAATGTCTAACATTCGGTATCTTAGATGGTACAACATTTGGTATCTCATATGGCACAACATTTGGTATCTTATGCGGCATGTTAAGTAGCATACTGAGTATCAAGCCTTATGTAAATATTTTAATAATTGGTATCAAACATTATGCTGAAGTGGTATCAAACATTGTGTGGTTACTTAAATTAATATGTATTTTGGCTGGTATCTTACTTATAGTTTTGTGTTTCAACATTTGGTATCCTTTATGTGTTTAAGTTTTATATTTTTGGTATCAAAACATCTTATTTATGTCATCATTTAAAAAGGGGGAGATTATTATGAATGCTAAGGGAAGAGTGTTTGAAGAACATGTAACCCTAAGGCATTGGACTCACTCATTACTTTGAATGATGTGTTTTGAATGACAACAAAACTATAACAAAACCAAGAGAAGTTATAATGTTTGTACTTTAGTGTTTGTTTGATGTTTTGAACAAATTCGATGAACATTAAAAGGGGAGATTATTCTCAATGTTAGGGAAAGAATGTTTGGAGAACATGTGAACCAAAGGCCCATCAAATGTTAAAGGACCAAAACAAGCTCAATGGGCATTGTGCAAATTCAACAGGCATTGAACATCTCTTAATGGGCATTGGACCATTCAACGGGCATTGAAGGATGAACAATGGACATTGATTGGATGTTGCTATTTTGCTAGAGTCTTTTAAACCTTACAACTGGTGTTGTCTATTTGCAATAGGCGTTGGAGAAGTACTCTAGGTTGAGTTATGCTGGACCCCGCCATGGGCATTAAAGTTTCGCAATGGGCATTGATTTGAGATAGCAATAAACATTGCATATTCACAATAGGCATTGGAAAAGGGTTTAAGCCTAAGGAAAAGCTTTTAGAACCTAAAACAAGTGTTAGCCCTTCTGAACAGACATTGAAAAAAGTTCCAATAGGCATTGCAAATTGCTCAGGCATGGAAAGCTATTTTGTAAAGTTAGAAATATATAGCACCAAGTTAAAGCTTTCTGGAAATGAACAATGGGCATTGTTCTCTCTCCAACAGGCATTATAATCAAAGCCAATGAGCAATGAAAGACATTCAACATGCATTTGAAGTAACCATTACAAGTTCAATAAGTGTTGATGAAGAACAACGAGTGTTGTCATCTTTAATGACTAGTTTTGCAAAAAAGTTGCCAGACATAATATTAATTGTTCCAATGATTAGTTTTGGAGGTTAGACATATAAGTAGCATTTGAAAGTCTAGAAACATTAGAGAAAAAGTTAGAAAACATTGTGAACACATGTGAACGTCATTGTGTAAACCTTTTATGGTATTGCTTCGTATTTAGGTAGAGTGAGATTGTTTCTTTTACTCTTTTGAAAGTAGGTTTTCTTGAGCACTAATAGTGTATTTATTGCCTATTTCTTGAGCACTAATAGTTCTCACTAATAGTGTATTTGAGCACTAGGTAGATCTTTCCTTGCTAATGGTTGTAAAGGTTGGTATTGTGCCTAGAAGAATACCAAGGGGTAAGTTCTTCCTAAGAGTGTTAAAGGAAAGGTTCTTCTTAAGCTTTTAAAAGGGAAAGTTATTCTCGAGCCTAGAAAAGGGAAGGTTGTCCTTGAACCTTAAAAAGGGGAAAGTTTCTCTCGAGCCTTGAAAAAGAAATAAAAAGCATAAGTGAAAACTTGAGAAATAAAGTAGGCACATTGTCAAACCACTATAAAATCCTTGTGCTTGATTTGTGTTTGTTGCCTCCATAATATTTAGTTGTGTTTTCTTGTTTTAGTTTACAACCCAATTCACCCTCCCTTTTAGGTTGCAACATCACCACTTAGTTCAACAGAAAGACATCACATAAATAAGCAAACTCATCATTCATTACCTTAAACATTGAAATAAATACAATCATCCTCAAGTAGGCTAGAATTAGAACATCATAGACATCCGGGATAGGAGACTTTTCAAAAGGTGCAACTAGAGTCTCTTTAGTATTAACCTTCTTTTAATTCTTCGCCCATCTTCTCATTAGCCATTTTAAGCGTAGCCTTTGATCTATTAGGTGACTTCTTAAAATCATCCTTATTATAGTATCAACCATGGCTTTCACAACCCTTTTGAGTTCCTGCTATATTTCCTTGGCACACTGCTTGGTCTTTTAGGAAGCTCTTCTATAGTGCCATTCCATTGAACTCAGCTTGTTCCACCTTAGATGACTATCCTTTTGCCACTTCATCCTTTATATTCTTAATGGAGTTGACAACCATGCTTCTGATGTCTGCTAAATTGATCCCAATATACTTTCCTTCAACATAGCAACCTATTCCACTCAGTCCTTATTTTAGGTCTTCATAAGGTACGTCTAGCTTAACCTATCTTATTTGCTTCTTTTTAGGTAGTTCGCCCATTACCCAAAATTATTAGTCTAATAGATATTGTTGGTACTGTTCATCATGACTAGTTTGACTATGGGCCATATAGAATTGCAAATGACTATATTTTGGGTCTTTCTTGGCCTTCATAACATTTTTACCCTTCTTATTATTTTTTTTCTTCTTCTTCTTCTTCTTTTCTTCTTCTTCTTCTTCTTCTTCTTCTTCTTCTTCTTCTTCTTCTTCTTCTTCTTCTTCTTCTTCTTCTTCTTCTTCTTCTTCTTCTTCTT
>CATIWR010568770.1:0-66133 GCA_949677035.1 Omphalea diandra | reverse complement strand
TAATTTTTAGTGTTGATTAAGAAAATTATAATAATTTTAAGAATTCCCTTGAAGAATTTGGATTTCGCGACCGCGATTTCATCCTGATAAGCATTTAATGTAGAATCTGTCTAGCATGTCTCAAAGATTTGATGAGCTATGGTCTGCAACATCTCTTTGGTAAAGTTTGACTATAAATACACCACCAAACAGCCATGAATGAGGTTGCTAAAGAATTTATTACAAGTGATTAAAAGCTTTCAATCTTTGCTACTCATTTTCTTCATTTTCTTTATGAAATTGTAATTGTTAGGTGTGAGCATTAAACACCAAGTTGTAAGGTTATAGTGTTAACATGTAAAAATACTTCAAGAAAGGTTTAAGTGTGAACCTAGTGAAACATTTGAGTGAGGTTGTGTGTTAGCCTAAAAACACAATATTGTAAGGTTATGTGTTAGCCATTAAAACACAATTTGTACAAGTTGGGTGTGATCTTGAAAACACCTTGAGATAGTGAAATACCCAATTGGTTAATTGGAGCGTGGACGTAGGGTCAATTATACCTGAACCACTATAAATCGGTTGTCTCCATTCTACTCTTTCTTCTTCCCCTTTTCCTTGTTGTTGAAATTTTTATACACCAATTCAACCCCCCTTCTTGGTGCCTAGGGACAACAGAATTTAAGCTCTTTCATTGTGCTCATTTCGAATTCTTTAGTCATACACATAGCAAAATCCTTACAAAGAGACTCAGTAATAGCACAAAAAATGATATCATCAACATAAATTTGTACAATTAGTGTATCATGCTTGTGCTTTTTAACAAATAGTGTGGTCCACATTTCCTTTTTCTAAATCATTTTTCAAAAGAAATGAACTAAACCTTTCATACCAAGCTCTTGGAGCTTATTTCAATCCATATAAGGCTTTGTTCAATTTAAAAACATGATTGGGAAAACAATGTGACTCAAAACTAGGAGGTTATTCAACATAAACTTCCTCATTAATAATTCCATTCAAAAATGCACTTTTTAAATCCATTTGAAAATGCTTAAAATTCATGTGGCATGCAAAAGCTAAAAGTATCCTAATGGTCTCTAATCTTGCAATGGTGCAAAAGTCTCATCACAATTTATACCTTCCTCTTGGTTGTATCCCTTAGCAACCAATCTAGGTTTATTCCTTATGATAAGACCTTGCTCATCTAACTTATTCCTAAACACCCATGTGCAACCTACAATGGAGTGTTCTTTAGGTCTAGGGATAAGTTCTCATACATTATTTCTCTTAAATTGGTTGAGTTCCTCTTACATATCAAACACCCAACTCTCATCATCAAGAGCCTCATCAATTGATTTTGGCTCAAGTTGAGAAACAAAAGCAAGATTATTATCTAAAAGATGAAGTTGTGATCTAGTACTTACACCCTTGGAGGTATTACCAATGATCAAGTCCTTGGGGTGATATTTGAAAAATCTCCAATCTTTGGGTAGATTTTGGCTTAGCTCATCTCTTTGTTGATGTTGTGGCTCCTCATCTACTTTTGATGATTCACCTCCTTCCTTGTTTTTATTCTCTCTTCTTATAGTGTCTTCCAATTCTAGCTTTTTAAAGTCACCTACAAGATCATCAACAAAAACACCTTTACTAAGATCAAGTTTACTAGATTCATCAAAAACAACATTCATGGATTCTTCAATTATCATAGAACTCTTATTGAAGACTCTATATGCCTTGCTAGAGGTGGAATACCCTAAGAATATACCTTCATTAGTCTTGGAATCAAATTTTTCAAGATTATCCTTGGTATTCAATGTATAACACTTGCACCCAAATACTCTTAGGTATGGTATCTTGGGTTTTCTACCATTCTATAGCTCATAAGATGTTTTATTGAGAATGGGTCTTTTAAAAACTCTATTTGCAATATAACACGAAGTATTAATAGGTTCGACCCAAAAGTAATTCGGTAAAAAATACTTATTGAGCATGGTCCTAGCCATTTCTACTAGTGTTCTATTTTTTCTCTCTACAACACCATTTTGTTACAGTGTTCTAGGAGTTGAAAAATTATGGAAAACTCCTTTCTCCAAACAATAAGTTTCAAAAGACTCATTAATTCCTTTCCATTGTCACTTCTAATAGAAGAAATGAAGTAACCCTTTTCATTTTGAACTTTTTTTTTACAAAACTCTTGAAAGCATCAAAAGTATCATTCTTATGAGCTAAAAAGGACACTCAAGTAAACCTAAAGTAATCATCAACTAGGACTAGTACATAATGCTTTCACCTGAGCTAGCACTCCTAGTGAGTCTATCAAGTCCATATGAACTAGTTGAAGAGGTCTAGAAGAACTTACAATATTTTTAGCTTTGTGGGAGGCTTGATGTTGCTTCCCTATTGGGCAAGGACCGCATGTCTTGTCTTTAGTGAAATTTAGCTTGGAAAGGCTTTCGACTAACTTTCTTTTAGATAAAAGGATTTCGACTAACTTTTTTTTAGATAAGCTTTGAAGAAGAACCATGCTTGCATGTCCAAGCCTTCTATGCCATAACTAAGCTTTATTGCTAAAAGACATAAGACACTTAAAAGATTAGTTAGCCAAATTGTCTAAGTCAATTGAGTAGGTATTGTCATTCCTTTCACCCTTGAAAATAACCTCATCATCCACTAATTTGGTGACTCGGCATTCCCTAGGATCAAAGGTGACTTTATTACCTTTGTCAAATAATTGACTTACACTCAACAAATTATGTTGTAAGCCACTAACTAATAAAACATTATCAATCAAGGAATAACCATTCTTACTAATGGTTCCAATGCTAATTACCTTACCCTTGGCATTGTTACTAAATGTGACATCTCCACCTTCTTTTTCCTTTAATGTCGTGAATAGCTTTTTATTTCCAATCATATACTTAGAGCATCCACTATCCATATGTCAATTGCTTGATTTATTGGTGGTTGCCACAATTCCTTACAAAATAAAAGTAAGTCACATTTTTTTAGGTACCTAAGAGTACTTGGGTCCTAGGAGGTAGGGAGTTAAAGGGTCCTCTAATTTGAGAGGAACCTTCCTAATAAAACATTAAATATTAACATGCCTAAATTTAATGCAATAATGACATTGGAGTTTAAACTTAGGAGTCTTTCTCTTATACACAAACTTAGTATGAGTAAGAGGCCTTCTCATACTTTGATTATGTAAGTGCATGCATGTGCATGAGTGATGAGAAGTAGTAGAGAATTGTTTATATATATGAGTATGGTTTTTATTATACATGTAAGCATGATTGGCTCTTTGAGTATTAGCTTTTGAGGTTGGGGGAGCCTTCCTTTTGCCCTTAGGCTTAGGAGGCTTAGTGTTAGGAACACTTTTCTTCCCAATTACCTCAACACTTAAGGTTTGAGATTCTGATGATCTAACAAATGTAATATGTGATGATGAGGAGGCTTCATTGAAGCCTAAACCATATCTAATCAATGGTGGTCTTTGAGACACAATCAATGTGTCTAAGACTTCTTTTCTTTTATGGAACTTAAAGATTGAGCTTCTAAGCTCAATTACTTCTCCTTTTAGGAAGTCATTCTCTTTTCTGAATGATGCTAATGATGAAGATGATACGAAAAGTTTTTCTATAGATTTATTGAGCTCATCATTTGATGTTCTCAATTCGCTTATAAGATCATTGAGGGATTTATAATTATCCTCTAATTTTAGACATTTTTTCTTGTAAAACTTCATTTGTGACTTGTATTTGTCACATCTCATAGTAAAAACCTCTAGAAGCTCTTCATTTATCTCATTAAAATCATCTAAATCTAAATGACAGTGGGATGAAATACTTACCTCATTTGAAGAGTTTTCTTGTGCCATGAAGCAAATGTTGGCAACTTTTCCTTCTTATTCATTTTCACTTGAGCTATCATCCCAAGTGGTTGAGAAACTCTTCTTCTTCTCCTTGTCCCATCTCTTCTTCTTCTTTATCTTGGGACAATCATATTTGATGTGGCCTTGCTTGCTACACTTATAGCAAGTGACTTCATTAGATGTCTCTCTAGGATTAGGAGTTGTCTTCTTGAAGCTTCTTCTCTCTTTTCTTCTTCTAATTAACTCCTCAGTCCTTTTTTAGAGCATTGCTAGCTCTTCTTCTTCTTTGTCACTCTCTTCATTACTAGAGGTTATTTCTACCTCCTTCTCCTTAGTTGAGGATTTGAGTGCCAAGGTTCTTCTTTCTTTTTATGATTTTTCTTCTTGGCCCTATAGTTTCTTCATTTATTCATCCTTTTGTAAAGCCAACTTATGAGTTAAGAGTTTACTTATCAACACATCCGTAGGTACCTTTCTAATATCCGGGTTGGACTCTTGAATGTTGCACACTCTTGCACCAAACTTATCTAATGGAAGAGTTTTAAGGATTTTTGTGTTTACCTCATAGTTGGTGAGAGTCTTTCCGAATTTCTTCATGTTAGTGACAATGGATAAGAGTTTATTCATCATTTCGGTGATGCTTTCATGGTCTTTCATCATGAAGAGCTCTCATTCAGTCACGTACATCTCCAATCGGCTTGATTTAACAAGTGTTGTGCCCTCAAGATAGTTTTCAAGAGTCTTCCAAATGGCATGAGCTGTTTGGCAATGTTACACTTTTTCAATCTCTTCTCTAGAGAGAAAGCTTAAAAGAATGGTCATTGCTCTCTTATTTTTGCCATTTGACCTCCTATGAGCTTCAATCCAATCTTTCTTTGGAAAGAGTTCTTTAATTCCATCCACTACTTTAGAGGGTGGCTTTCATTCTTTGACAACTATATCCTAAAGGTCCACTGCATCAGTATCAAGATAAATCTCCATCCTATACTTCTAATGACTATAGTCGGATCTGTCAAAGTAGCGCTTGAGGTATGAGTGGATTCCCTCTTATACCATGAACTTTGCTCACCCAATTAAATCTTGTTTTTGAGACTTGGCTCTGATATCACTTGTTGGCTCTAGGCACCAAAAAGGGGGGGGTTGAATTGGTGTTTAAAAAAAATTAAAGTAAGGGATAAAGAGAGAGTAGAAAAAAAAGATAAAGATTTATAGTGGTTCAAGTATTAATCAATCCAACGTCCACTCCCCAATTCTTTGTAATTGGGTATTTCATTCACTCAAAATGGTGTTTCCAAGCTCACACTTAACTTTGCACTTTGTGTTTTCAGGGCTCACACAACAACCTTTCTTACAAGTGTTTTCTAAGGCTAACACTAAAATCTCTCTCAAGTATTTTCACAGGCTCACATTAAAACTTTTCTCAAGTGTTTTTATATGCTCACACTAAAACTTATTACAATTGGTATTTAATGCTCACACCAAATAATCACTTAAAGCATAAAGAAGAATATAAAGAATGAGTAGCAAATTTGCAAGAGCTTTGTTATAAGTTAATGAATTCTCTTGCATTTACATCTGTTTGGAGGAGTATAAATAGCTCATACCCACCAAAGAGACGTTACATTATAAACCTCATTAAATCTCCAAGTTATGCTAGGCAAGTTCTGCATTAATTGCATGAGACAAGAGTCGTGGTCGCTACTGCATATTCACAGGCACGACATTCCTATTTCCATATGGGAGCTAAAAATTGCAGCGAAAAACCATGTTTGTGTCTAACGACTAGTCCACGTGTTAGCTCCTCATTGGTCCATCAGGAAAATATAGTCGTTGCTTTCTAACTGCCTATACACTTCGCAGTCACAATCATTCCTTGTACAGGGCGCTACTTAGGACGCAAATTCTTCTGTTTGAAAGATAATTTTCATCTTCATGAATTGCGATCACTACCCACAATATCGCCCTCGTGAATTTTGTTATTCAAAGAATACCTGGAACACTTGGCACATTGTGGTTGTGGACTTGGTTCTCTTTTCATTCACTATGAAATTCACGGTTGCAACTAAGGCGCGACACTAACCCAAATTCGTATGTGACTTTGACACTCCCACCTTTGGATGAGTCACGACAGAGATGATGCTTGTAAATTCGTCTAGCCTAGTTTCACCTTATTCTTGAGCTATGTCGTGGTCGCGAATTAGAAGTTACTGACCACGAATTTGGATGAACTTTGCCTTCTTGAAGATTATGAACTCATCTAACTTCTACTTGAAAATCTAACTTAATTCTACAAAACAACACTTAATGAAAGCATTATGATTGATCAATCTCCTTTGTCAAGATCAAAAGAAGTCCAAGACTTAAGATTAACCATCCTAGTACAACATCTTATAAAAAATATGTTGTAAGCAATTTTTAGGTAGCTTGCATTATTGCAGCTTGATTATAGTTTTGAGTAAACCGACAATGGGTTGTTTCAAGCTAAAGTTGTGTTTTGCCATGAAGATACCCTTAGTTTAGATATATAATAGTTTTTTTTTACTAGTATGAGAATCTAAATGATGTTAAAGATGATGTGTGAAAGCAATTTATACACTGTGGGAGATATATAACATAGAAATAATTAAGTATAATTATAATTAGGTAGCCATTTATAAAGAATCTCATAATGTAGTTATGAGTTACTTTGCAAAAACCATTGAATTAGTTGATAATTCTATTAAATTAAAAGACTAAGCATTAGCTTCTACCACTTCTAGGATTGTAATGAGAGAGCAAGTTATTGTTGCTTAAGTAGAGATAATTGTCTCTCTTAATGTTACACTAAGGACTCAAAACTGAATAGTAGTATCAATATTGAATCATATCCAAGCCTTTTATGAGGATTATAGTCTTTAAAATACAGGCTAAAGAAGTTAATTCGATACCTAACTCCTATTTAAGAGATGGTTTGTTTTTTATAAGGTGTTATTGGATTTTGAGGAGTAGGTTGGCATTAGTTTTTTTTTTTTTAAAGAAGAGAAGGCTTGGTATAAGTTTTGTTTAATAATTATGTG
This sequence comes from Omphalea diandra, assembly GCA_949677035.1. Taxonomy (NCBI): domain Eukaryota; kingdom Viridiplantae; phylum Streptophyta; class Magnoliopsida; order Malpighiales; family Euphorbiaceae; genus Omphalea; species Omphalea diandra. The sequence continues at coordinate 59,227 of CATIWR010568770.1, read as the reverse complement.
TTGTTTTTTGAATGCTCCACTAGACATGTTCTTTAATAGCATTGGCTTGTTTGAAAAACATAATTGAATTTGTAGGGGTCGCTTTATTTGATTCCTTCCCTCTCTACCATTGTTTAACTTTGTTCAAGTTATTGTGTGTTTTACCCTCGTGCATGTATCTATTACATCACATTGACTTTGTTAAACTATTTTATAATTAGATATTTTAAGTTAATTACATCTATTACATAACATTATTAATATTTATTGAACTAAATTGGTCAAACTTGGTCAAATATCATTTTTTATCTTGACAAGTGATATTAAAGGCTATTAATATGTTTATTAAGTGTTATTTTTATAGGAAATAAATTTACAATAAGTTAGAAAATTAAAAAAAGAAAAGCAAAAACTCTAAAAGGTAAAATCTGACCGATAAGTCGCAACCGAGATATAAGAGTTACGACTGTAATCCATCTTTTTAATGGAACCAAAAGAAACAAATTAGTGTGTGGTATGCATAATGCTAAAAAAAAAACTTAACATGAAACCTTAAAAGAAAAGGAGCTTGCGACCGCAACCTTCCAAACCCAAGCAAAGAGCTTTAACGACTAGCCAAAAAACTATCGAAGCATACCACGTATGCAACTAGCCGTTTAGTTATTTAAAGATTGCAATCACAAAGCACAAGGTACAACTATGATCTAGGAATCTATTTAATAGAAAATGGTAGGCTAGTACACAATTCAAGTCCTAATCCACAAATTCAACGTGATCCAAAGATCACAATCAACACCATAATGTCATTATCACAATCCTTAATTAAAATTAAAGCATTGCAATGGCTAGTTTAAAGAACAAATGAAAGAATGCCATATGGCATTAACTATTAAGCATATATGAAGATCATGACTGCCAAATGGAGATAATAAATACTAAATGTGAATCACAACACCGATTAAAAACATCTTAGCCATGAAATTTATCTAATAAGCATTAAATGCAAGATTTCCTTGAAGATTTGATGCTAGTTTGTTCCTAAAGGCTCTTTGGTGATTAAAACCTATAAATATTCTACCAAATAGCCTTCAATGTAAAAGAATAGTAATTTATTATACCCAAACTCTTACAATTTAATTTCTAAAAGTCTCATTCTTTATTACTTTTGGACTTTGGTTATTGGGATTGATTTGATTACTTTGTAAAGATTTAGTGTGAGCCTAAACACTTGTAATTGAGAGTTAGGGTTAGTTTAATTAGGAAAATTGATTGTAACATTTTGTGTTAGCCTTAAATACAAGTGTATTCGGTTGGATGTGAGCCTAAAAACTAAGTTAGGAACTAAGCTTTTAAAACTCCTAGTATAAGTTAAGGAATAGTGAAATGTCCAATTAGACAATTGAGAAGTGAATGAAGGGTTGGTTAATACTTGAACCTCTATAAATTGCTTATGACTTTATTATTTTCCTTCCCTCCTTTGTAGCTTTTAATTAGCTACTTACTTTAAAAATTAAAAATTTTCATTAATTTAATCCTTTTTCTTAGTAAATAAGGGCCAATAAGTGGTATTAGAGTTAAGTCTCAAATTAAAGACTTAATTGTTTGAGTAAAGATCATAGCCAATAAAGGGATCTAATTCTCAACTTAATCCTCATTTTGATAAGAGTGATTATGTGTATTAGATATAAAACCATTTTCGTTTATTAGGCATAACATTCATATTCAAATATATATATATATATATATATATGTGTGTGTGTGTGTGTGTGTGTGTGTGTGTATAAAAGTGAACTTATTATTTGAACACAACCAAAAAGACATATCAATGCATTACATATCTCTCAAGTACAACCCATTTAATATAGGTGGCTACAAACTAATTCCTATTTAAGTATATGTACATGACACAAGGAAAGAGGGAGTGAGAATTCAGCCAACGATCTGTATGCTTCAAAATGCCCACACTTGATGCTTCATTGTCTAAAAAATGATTATAATTTTGTGAATCATGACTCAATGAATAAAAATAATAATAGAATGCTAAAAGCATAATCAAACATTCAATTATTATCAGGATACATTATAAGTATAAGGATTAACTTATGCAAATGCAATAGTTTATTTGGTTTTGTGATGACCTTACAAGGCAAATACTACTTTTGAGAATTCATATGAATCAAGTGACATTTACTTTATTGGCTAGCATATAACATGTAATTCATTTGATCAATAACATTTGCCGTAAAAGGACATATCAGTTCATTGCCAAGTGATTTATAAGTGTTTGACAACTAATCATAATATTCTTTTAGTTTCATATGCAAGTTTTTATTCATAATGGTATAGTAAATAATCATTAAGATCATATGATTCTTACTTGACTTGTATTCATATATAAAATATGACAATGCAATAACATAAATATACATAATAGAATTCAAATATAGCTTAAAATCACACATATATATAGTGGAGTCCGCTTATAGCTTTTACTCATCTTAGTTGTAACCAATTTATGGTTGGTTTGAACTTCTCTCTTAGGCTTTCTCAATGAATGGAGGCATTAACATATAAGACATATATGATTATAAATGTATTAAAATGAGTTTGTATACTTGATATGTAACTATTGTCATGTGTCTATGCAAGTGGTGCGTATTTATGCTTGTTATTCTTGTATGATAGTCTGGCCTTCTTATTATGATTACTTTAACTATACTTATCCAAACGACTTCATTTTTTTTTATTAAATTAGACATATAAGGCTACAACATAGTCAAAATTCAAACCAATATAAATTATACAAAAAATATGATGAGTTTTTAATTCTGCAAAGTCTAATTAAGTCTTACAATCTTTTATATCTCAAAATGTACACATCCAATTACAAAATTGATTTATTAATAACTATATAACATATAAAGGAACATTTTCATATTTTACACTTTGTCTAATTCAACCTTTAAGGTCATCAAAATAAATGAACAATCTAAGACTAAGTAGGTTTCACCAAGTTCAGGACCAGTAATAATCATGGAGCAATATCTCCTCACCTACAACATATTTCACAAAATTATTTTATATGAGATATAACTCTACAACTTTTATGTTTTATGCTTTATCTAGTTCAGCCTATAATATAATCAAAATATATAAACAATCTCAGACTAAGCAAGTTTCAGCAAGTTTAAAATTAGTTATAATTAAGGAGCAATATTTCTTCATACATAATATAGTCAATGAAACTATTTTACATCTATTTAGATGAGACATAAATCTATAACTTTCTTGTTCTTACTTTACATAATTCCTCTTCTAATACTATGAAATCATGGATACAAAATTTTGTCTTAAAAATAGAATTAATAGAATTCAACTCTTCTTTCTCTTTTTCTTCTTGTAATTTTCCATACATGAGTTTTAGCTATTCTCACTAATTATACATGTTATGGAGGAGAATTTTCATATGAGAATAATATAAATTGCTTACTTTTTGTCAAAATAGAAAACCTTAGAAATTTCTTCCTAATTAGCTTATTTCTTCTTCTTCTTCTTCTTCTTCTTCTTCTCTTTTGCTATATACCTCACCTTTTTTTTTCTCTCTTATTTGCTCGTAGAGGAAAAGAATTTCAATTTTTATTTTTATTCTAATAAGATAAAATCATGGTGGATTACTCCTATTAGTTGAAAGTTAAAATTTTCTCTTTTAGTCTCTTTTCTAGTTTTCGTCATCACATATATCCCTCTACTAATTCTCATATGTTCCTTAGATTTTTAATAAGTTCCAAAATACTCTTATTTAAGATATTATAATGTGCAAATCATATATGAAAATTTACTATCCAACTATGCAGACATCATATTTATATTAAAATACCTCAGATGCATTGACACAAATATTATTATCATGCTTATCAAATGTATACATCTAAGTGATCATTAATGTAATATATATGTCTTGTGGGATTGCAAATCCTTTATACAGTGCATATGTTCATGTAAGAATGTTAATGAATAAGGATAAGAATGTGACATTGAAAGTATAGGATGAAGGTGTACGTTGATAGCAATCTCATTAATTTATATGATAGTGTTATAATGGAAGCCACTTACCAAAATGGTAGGTGACTTTGAAGGACCTATTTTAAGAGAACAATAAGTTGACTTATATAGAAAAGTTAATGAAAAGATAAAAGGGCAATGACAATCTTTATAAGTGCCCTCTAAAAAGAAGAATATAGGTAAGTCCAACATTGACAAAGTGCTTATGGCATCGGGAAAGCCTTGGAGAACTATCATGAAAAAAACATACAAGTCAAATTAAGAAATATACAAATGTATGTGATAAAGTATAAGTTATTCATGATGTGTTTAAATGAGAGTGTAATCAATGCAACTAATAAGCTTTTAGCCATAGTCAACAACATGAATAAGCTCGAAAGACATATGGCTTTGGTGGACATCAACCATAAGATCTGTAAAGATCTTTAATTAATAAAGTTTAGAGCTAGAGTTACTGATATTAAAGAATCTAATGAAGACATTGGTAAGATTCTAACTGATGTCTTCATTGGAAAGCTCCTTACTCATGAAATAGCAATAAAAAAGGATGAAAAGCTAAAAAGAACAAGAGAAAGGGAAGACAAGAAGGCTCTTGCTTTTTAAAGCACCTCAAAGAAGGAAGAGAATGAGTCAAACACTAGTGATTCCTATGTGACTAACAAAGAAGATGAATACTTTATCATGATATCCAAAAGAACTAAAGAGTTGAGGAAAAACAAGAGAAAGAATAAGCCTAAGGAAAACATCTTCCAACTACAATAAAGAAAAAAGGAATGATATGAGTTACTATAAATGTGGCAAGTAAGGGCACATGAAATCAAATTGTCCCAAGCTTAACAAGAAGAAAAAATGGAACAAATAAAAAAAAAACGTCTAAAGTTAGTTAGGTTGGAAACTCAAGTGAAGATGAATAAGAGAATGAAGTTGCCAACATATGTTTTATGGTACAAGAGGACTCAATAAATAAGGTAAGTTCTTCTTTTCAACCTTGTAACGAAAATAGTTTTGATGATGAAGATGATGAGCTTATTGAAGCCATGGCTTTGAGATGTGGTAAATATCATTCCAAACTGAAATTTTGTAAGAAAAAGTGTTCTCAATTAGATAAGGATTTTTGAAATTTAAATGATCTCATTTCTAGCTTAAGAATATTTAATGATGAATTCAAGAAGTCTTTATAACAAATTTCTTTTAAAACCCCCTCTTTTGATTCTTTAAGTAAAGCAAAATGATTTTTTAAAATTGAAAGTGATTAAATTGAGAAATTCCATCTCAAAATTTCATAAAGGAAAAATAAGCTTTGGATACACTAATTATATGACAAAGGCCACCCATTGTGAGACATGGACTAAGCTTTAATGGGGCTTGAACATCCATATTCTTTCCTCCCATCTTTATTAAAATTTTACTCTCCAAATCTTTAACATATAGGTGGTAAATAAAAGCAGTAATCTAAACACTAGACCTTTCTTACAAAAGGGCAAAGGAAAAGGCATCTCAAAGATCTAGAGTTAAACCTTAAAAAGTTAATCATGCATTCATATACCAAAAGAGAAAATTTCAAAAACACATACCTATACCTCATCATACTTGTTCACGTATGCATACTCATGAAAATGGTATAAGGGCATACTTATGAAAATGGTATAAGGAAACTCCATATCCATACCAAAGTGGTTCAAAGGAATAAAATTAATAAGTTTAGACTCTAATGCCATTATTGCATGAAATATGGTCATATCAATATTAAGAAGGGATACCTCAAGCTTAAGGATCATTCTAAGCCTAATCCTCTAGGATTCAAGTATGCTTTGGTACCTAAATAAAGATGATTTCTTTTATCTTATATAATGCTTTGAGTCCATAAATGATAAGAATACATATCATTTGGATAGTGGATGCTTAAAGCATATAATCAAGAATGTTAAGCTTTTTACATCCATCAAAGAGAAGCAAGGTGAAAATCTCACCTTTGAAAACAATGTCAAGACTATGATAATAGGCATTAGTGTAATTAGTAAGCAAGGTTGCCCACTTATTAATAATGTTCTACTTATTGACTGGTTTGAAACATAATTTATTGAATGTAAGTCAATTATGTAACAAGGGTCACAAAACCGCTTTTGACGCTAAAGAATGTCTCATCATTCCTTTGGTATATGACAATATAGCCTTCAAGGATGAAAGAGAAGACAATACCTATATAATTAATTTAGACAATTTAACTAACTAATACTTCATGTTTCTTATTTACATTAACAATGAACTTAGCTTTGACATAAAAGACTTGGGCATGCAAGTATGGAACTTCTTCAAAGCCTCTCTAAAGAAGAACTAGCAAATGGTCTTCCCAAGCTAAATTTCATCAAGGATAAGACTTATGGACCATGTTAAATGGGGAAGCAACACTAATCATCTTTCAAAACTAAAAATATTGTAAGTACTACTAAACCCCTTCAACTAATTCATATGGACTTAGTTGGACCTACTAGGAGTGCTAGTCTAGGTAGAAATTATTATGTTAGTTATGTGCCCTAGGCTAGTGTTTATAATGGATTTTCTTAATAATGTAAAGGTTGCAATTTTATTAAATATCTATTTTATATTTTTTTACTGCTAAATTATAAATTCCATGAATAGTTAATTCTACCTAATGTTATCAAGTATGTGACTAATATTAAAACCTTTAGGTATAAAGAATTCTATTCTAAATTGTCCATAGTCGATCTGTATTATTAGGATAATAATGAATGAAGACTAGTATGTGTTTGATTGATGACTATGTTTTACTGGTCATAGATATGTGATATTAAATCAAACACATAGATACATGTTTAAGAAACATTGTATTGGACTGACCCGCCATGTGAACACTACATGGCCATGCAAAAATGAATTGGTAAAGGTTATCAATGTCATTTTTCATCAGTCTATTTGGAGATTGAGAAAGAATTAAACTATATAAGGATGACATGATTCATGCTTTATATTTCATTGAGATATAATGTGACAAAGGATTATAATACTATTATTGAAATAGATTAGATCAAATTATTAACCTTCACATAATTTGGATAATCATAATGTCTTGTTAGAGGTCACTTATGACTTGTGGGTCAAAAATGGGTTTTGTGACACTATTAACATTATGTGAACCTAAAAGATCACACACATAGAATAAGCCCAAAGCGAAATTAGTTTTACTACTCTTTCTATTTATAATTAAGATAATTAGACATATTATCTAAATTATTTTAATATCTATTTCATTTTAAAAGTTAACATGGAATAAAATATTATCTTACTTGTATTTTTTAGTTACTTAGCTAGCATAAATATCTTAATGGTTAAGATATATATATGCACACAGGTTTAGGATTTTCAGTATGAAAAAGTGTATTAAACACAAAAGAGAGAGAGAGACCCTAGTGTTAGCATACCCTACATTTTAGAGGTACCCTGATCATGTGGATACTTGCAGAAAGATTATCCTTTGGTGATACCTTGGTCCAACTACAAGGTTAAGGTAGGGTATTACCGATGTAAAACCCCTTTCAGTCTTCCAACAGATTTATAACCTTTTGCGTAAATTTGTAGGATTCTAATCCTTTTCTTTCAATTTAATCAATTTGCATGGATCCTTAGTGGGATTCTATATAGAAAAGTTTTTATTTTTCCTCTATGCTTGATCTACAAATCTTAACACCTTATGCATATGTACTTATCGATGATACCCTAAGTACCCTTAGGATAATTTCTTAACTCATAAGAGTAAGGCTTTTAATGCTTTTAAAAGTTCTATAAAAAGAGTTTAAAATGAAAAAAAAAAGGTTATTTCATTTTCTAGTATTAGAAATGATCAAGGAAAGAAATTTCAAAATGAGAATTTTGAAAATTATTATTTGAAAAATAGTATTTCACCTAATTTTTTTTGGCTTATATAACACCATAATAAAATGGTGTTTTAGAGAGGAAAAATATAAATCTAGTTGAAATGGCTAGGACTTTGCTCAATGAATATTCACTTTCTAATTACTTTTAGGTTGAAGCCATTAACACCTCTTAATAGTGTCTTTAAAAGATCTACATTAAATAAAATCTCTTATGAGTTATGGAAAGGTAGAAAACCTAAGATTTCATACCTTATAGTATTTGAGTGCAAAGGCTACATTTTAAATAGAAAAGGACAATCTTGGGAAATTTGCCTTTAAAATTAATGAAGACATCTTTTTAAGTTATTCCACCAATGGCAAAACATATAGAGTCTTTAACAAGAAGTTAATGGTAGTTGAGGAGTCTATGAATGTTATGTTTAATGAATCTAGTAAGCTTGATTTGGGAAAGGTTCTTTGTTTAATCTCTTATAGGTGAACTTGAAAGACTAAAGATAAAGTCCAATACAAAGAAATATGAAATTAGAGAAGAGCAACCACAAGAGATTAAACAAGCTTAACCTTAATAAGAGGAGGACTAAGTTCAAAAACTACCTAAAAAATGGAGGTATCCTAAGAACCATCCTGAGGAGCTCATCATTAGAGAGACCTTAAAGGGTGTAAGTACTAGATCTCGCTTTAAAACTCGAAATCTTGCTTTTGTTTCTCAAGTTAAGCCAAAATCTATTGATGAGACTTTTGGTGATGATTATTAGGTGATTGTCAAGTAAGAGAAACTCAACCAATTTGAGATAAATAAAGTTTAGGAACTTGTTCCTAGACCCAAGGACCATCTACTTATAGGATGTTGATGGATATGTATAAGTAAGTTGGATGAGCAAGGTTCGATCATAAGGAACAAACCTAATTTGGTTGCCAAGGGGTATAATTAAGAAGAAGACATTGATTATGATGAAACAGTTGCCTCCATTACAAGGTTAGAGGATATTAGGATTCTTTTTATATTTGCATGTCATATGAATTTTAAATTTTTTGAAATGGATGTTAAAGTGCATTTTTGAATGGTTTTATTAAGGAGGAATTTTATGTTGAATAATCTTATGGTTTTGAGTATCATGAGTTTGCAAATCATGTTTTCAGATTGAGTAAAGCCTTGTATGGATTGAAACAAGCTTCTAAAGTTTGGTATGAAAGATTTAGTACATCTATTTTTAAAAAATGATTTTAAAAAAAGGTAAGGTTGACATAACACATTTTATGAAAAAGCATAATAATGTTACATTTATTATTCAAAATTATGTTAATAGCATTGTGTTTTGTGTTATTAATGAGTCTTTTTAGGAAAAGTTTGCTAAGTGTATGATAGAGAGTTTGAAATAAGCATGATGAAGCAGCTCAAGTTTTTCTGAGTCCAAAAATCAAATAATGCAAAAAGATCATCTTCATCAATCAATCCAAATACCTAACATAGCTACTCAAGAAGTTTGGGATGGATGAATGTAAGAGTGCCAAGACACCAAAGAGCTCAACTATAAAACTTGACAAGGGTGAATTGAGTAAGACAATAGATTAAAAGAAATATAGAGATATGATTGACACTTTTCTCTACCTTATTGCTCCTAGACTCCATATCATATATAGTGTATGTTTATATGTCAAATTTCAATCTTGTCCTAAAATACATGTACTTTAATAATCAACTGTCACCTTTGCCAAGTATCATCGTTGTCATCTATAGTAATAGTGGGTTTGCATGGCTCTGTCAATCGTGTATTTTTATTATAAAGTAACAATGTGTCCATGAAAGCTGTAGTATAAAGTGGAGTTATTATTTTACTTGAAAAAGGATGCCCAAAATGGGTTGGTTTATGACTAGTTACGATGCTTGGAATTATTGGAAATTGTTAGTGTTTTGAGTCAAATATTTTAAGTCGCATTATGGTGGGGCAATTTGCACTTTTGTTCATCAACTTATGACTCAAATTTTATTATAGACGAATAATTAATTTTTTATTATGAAAGTTATTAAAATAATATAAGTATTTTAAATTAATTTTCAGATAATATTTTTGATAAATAAAAATCTAATTATTCACTGAACTTTTTAAAAATGCATATTAGTTTAAATTAATATTTTATTGATTTAATCTTTTATAATTTATATTTAAGGGCACTTCAAACATTAAAATAAAACAATAAATTTCCAATTTTAAAATTAATAAATTTATCAAAACATAAAAATAAAAAAGTCTAATTCACTTTATATCTTGCACATATATTAGAAGTAGTTGAAAAAATGCGTATGAATGACTGAAAACAATATGATAATATGCTATTTAAAAAATATATTCTTGGGCTTGCAAGAAAGACAACAATAACGGAAGATACGTACTGCAATCAAAGTTTGGAATGACAAGAAGGTGTTCCCAATTCATTCAACAACACATCTCAATAACCAATGATTTTTTGCCACCTTTTAAAGATCAATAAAATTGGGCTCCCATATGGGTCCAACATGCAACAGAGTAATAGATTTTATTAAACTTTATATTAATTAGGTGATATATGTGGATAAGATCAAATATCATATATTATATTAGTGTTTGACTCCATAATTTAATAAGTTAAAATTAATCTTAAGAAGTCATATACTTTAAGGCTTATTATATTTGTAATAGGAAATTTTATTATACAAACAAATTTGTTGTGAATAAGCTAAATATCACAAAAACATTAATATATTAATATGGCTTTTAATTCTTTAGTGAGTGACTAAAATAGAACACCCATAATATAATCATAACGTGCTTTTTATAGTAAAAAAAATATTTGCATTTAATTTTTTCTTTTGCATTTTCAATTTGATATTTTGTTTTTGACGAATGACATTAATATAATATATATTCCAAATATTTAGGACAACAACAATCAAAATGATTATTCGAATACCACTTTAGTTCTCTGATAAAGAGTTATCAATTTTTAATATTCATATAGTTGTATTATGATTAGATGGTTAAATTATAATTTTAAATCATAATCAACCAATGTAAAAAAAGAATATTATGCACAAAATTGGTAATTACTAACTCTAGTATATTGAAAAATTTGTGACTTATATATAATATATAGTAGATTTATGTATAGATAAATAATATAATCTAATAATATATAACATATATAAGAAGATATAGCTTATACATAAAATATGAAAAATTTAGACAAATTATGTACATGTGTAAAATAATTAAGCAAATTTATGTGTACACGCACGAGCACACTGTTGTGCACGCGCGTGCACTTACCCGCACATATATATATGTGATTTAATAAAACATTTATTTAATAATATTTATTTTTATTTTAATAAATAATAATATAATTTATTTTATTTATTAATTTAATATTTAATATTAAATAATATAATTTAATATTTAATATTAAATAATATAATTTAATATTAATATTTTAATATTAATGTTAATATAATTTAATATATAATAAATAAATATAATATAATATAATAATTAATATCTAATATTAATTAAATATTAGTATTTATTAAATTCTTAATTATTGTTAATTTAATTATTATTATTAAACTCTTAATTAAAATTAATTAAATTTTAATTAAATTCTTATTAATGTTAATACTTTTTATATTCTTATTACTATAAGAAAAATTCTTGAAGAGTATAAGAAATTTTACTTTTATATATTTAAAAAACCTTACAAGTAGAGAGGGAAAGTTTCAGATAGATTTTTTTCTTATTTTCTAAAGCGTGCCCTTCAACATAAAATTAAAGCTATTTATAGACTTAGCCACAGATTTCAAACAAAACTCAAATTTGTACTTAAAACACTTATAAATCCGAGAAGTTGTAACTTACAATAATTCATAACAGATAAAAGATATGGAAAATAAAGTAACCGAGAAGGTAGTGGAGAGTAAAGCTGAGTAGGAAAAAAGAAGTACAATAATTCAAAGTCCTTTAACGAACTTTATACCATAACAGTCATCTTCATTATCCTATGCATAATCTGGTTGAGATTCTACATTGTCATTAACGTCATCATCTTTAAAGACTTCGAATGTGGCTTTCAAAAGTAACTTTTTATATTTCTTCTTCTTAGAAACTAAAAATAAGTAGCTTGAATTTTGCTCTTAGTAGTAAGAAACTCCATATGAGTAGGACTAGAATGATGAGCAACAGTGTTATGAGAACTCAACCATTTAGACATAACATTTTTATTTGCTTCGTTAATCTTATAATTACTCCACCATTTTATATTAAAATTTCTCCATAAAATATGAACTTTGTGAGAGAGGTGTCATCTCTTGGACAATCATCTGTTAACTTAAACTTCCAAGTTAAAATCCATGGAATATCATAAATAGTTGAAAATGAAAGAAAATGGTCATGGTTATATGATAGTTTTTTATTTTTAGTATTTTTAGGACTAGTTTTTTTGTTAATTGAGTCTAATTTGGAGAAAAATACTAAATAATGTCTCACTTTTGGCTTGTATTTTGTATTTTTATAGGAAATCCTAGAAATTAGAGCTTATTGATGAATTATGAGAGTTTTCTATGTGAAATTAGCAGTTTCAGAAGTTCAGGGGCCAAACAAAAATTTGACAGTTTAGGGATCAGTTTTGATATTTTTTAAACATAATTTGAGTCCAATCCTCATTCAAATTGGAAAGATGTAATGCAAAATAAGAGGAGAATTAAAGGTACTGGGTCCTATTCCAAATAGGAGAGTTTATCATTAGTTTTTTTTCCTAATTGATGTAGGAGTATATTATTCTTATTTTGAAGGAGAGTAAGAAGAGCATAAATAGGATGAGGAGAATTCTAATAGGGAAGGAGTTTAGAGAGTTTTTGTTTTGTATTATTATTATTTTTCTAGAGAGAATTTTTCCTTTGTTTTATTTTTATTTTTCATTTTCTGAAGAAGTTGTCCACAATAGGAGAATTATTGGCCAACCATTAAGCTTAAAGAGAATTGAAGAATACAAAGGTTTTATCATAAAAAATTTTCTATTTTATTTTCTTTTTATTTTGATGTTGGCTAGTAATTCCATTATGAACTAATTTAGTTAGACATTTGGGTATGATAAACCCTAAGTTGAGTTTTGAATTGTGATTTTCTTTAGATAATACAATCTTTTTATTATTTATGGAATTCAATTGTGTTTGCTCTTTATCTCCTTGAATTGATATATCTGGAATATTGATTATTGTTTTATAATTCTATAACTTAGATTGAGAAATCAATTTATTGAATAGATTTAACACAATTGAAAGGAGTTCCATGTACCTTAGAGATAGGATAACACAAATCTTCTAGATTAGGGTCAAACCTAATAGTGAAATTTAAAGAACTATAATGCAATTTTAAGGGTTTTAATTAGGAAGAGATTCCAATTAATCAACTTAGAATTAGATGTTAATGATCTTGAGAATGACTTTGACATACTAAAGGGATTTCCACAGTTTCATAAATATTAAATTAGATTGTATTGTTGGAAACTTAATTTTTTAACAAGTCTTAGGGGGATTCAATATTTGAGTGTCATTTGTCATACTGGTCACCTTTTTCCCACTCTCTAGTTCATATTTACATTATTTTTGTTAGTTGAATTATTTTATTTTAGTTTTTAATTAGTTAATTAATTCACTTAAATTCGTTGGTTAAATAATAGAGAAAAAGTTAATACTAGTACTTTTAGTTCTTGAGGCATCGACACTCAATACTCTTATGCTATAATATACTCGATAGGTGCACCTGTGAAGTAATAGATATAAAGTATTCCTAATATTTTATCCAATTTTTATTTTTTATAATTTTTTCATCTCATTTTACCCTTCTTATTTTAGTTTTATTTTGGTTTCTACTCTTTTTAGGGACTTTAGTGGTGTATGGCTTGAAGCAACACAACTGAGCTAGAACCTGAAGATTTTGAAATAGAGAGAAAATTTCATCAGAATTTAAGACAAAAGCATCAAGAGAAGATTGAGCATAATCATGAGATAGTAATCATGACAGATCGTCAAATGATTATGTTTGATTATGCCAAACCCATTGTGACGGATGTTCGAACAAGCATAGTGACACCCGCTGTTGCAGCCAATAATTTTGAAATCAAGCCAAATATCATTCAAATGGAGCAACAGTCAGTACATTTTGATGGTTTGTCAGATGAGGATCCAAATTCTCATTTAGCTGATTTCTTGAAAATATGCGACACTTTCAACATCAATGGAGCTACGGATGATACTATTCATTTAAAGCTATTCCCATTTTCATTAAACAAAAAAGCTAAATGGTGGTTGAACTCACTTTCTAAGGGTTCTATTATAGAACCAAACGATAAAGAAGTTCTTATTGAAGTATTTTCCACCTGTGAAGTCAGCAAGATTAAGGAATGATATCTCATAGTTCATTCAATCTGATTTTGAGTCACTTTATGAGACATGGGAACGATTCAAGGATTTGTTGAAGAAATTCCCATAACATAGGTTAGACACTTGGGTTTAGATTCAGGCATTCTATTGTGGATTGAATCAAAAGACTCATTAAATGATAGATGCAGCGACAGGAGACTCTCTTAATAATAAGACACCAGATGGAGCTCAAGCATCGATTAAGGAGATGACAATGAACATATATCAGTGGCAAATAAATTCAAGGAGTATCAAACCTTTTGGTATGTATAATCTTGCTTCAATCACTACTTTGGCAAGTCAAGTTAAAACTTTGAATAGAAAGATTGATGGATTAGTTTTAACACCATAAATGGGTCAAATGTTGCAATATGACTTGTGTGGAATGGGACATAAAAGCCAAGATTGTCCTAATATGCTTAGAATGCAACAAGAGCAAGTGGACTATATGGGGAACATTCCAAAATCACAAAATAACCCCTATAGTAACACCTATAATTTAGGATGGAAAAACCACCCAAATTTCTCATGGGAGAACCAAAGGCAACAAAGGAATAATTCTCCACCAGGGTACCGACAATAGCAACAACCACTTGAAGAGAAGAAATCAAATTTGGTAGAGTTAATGACCAAATTCATCCAAGCTTCTGATGCTCGACTCCATGCTCAAGATGCCATTGTGAAGAATCATGAAATAATGTTGAGAAATCAAGGAGCTTTCATCCAAAATTTAGAGAATCAAATTAGACAACTTGCTAAAATGATTTCAGAAAGGCCACAAGATAGTTTGCTTAGTAATACAAAGATAAATCCTAAGGAGCATGTGAAGGCAATTACCCTTATCAGCGGAAAAAAACTACAAGTTGGACCTAAAGCTCAAGTCAAGGAGAAAAGTGTGGCAGAGACCCAAGACTAAGGTGACGCACGTCCTAAGTCGATTAACGAATTCAAACCTACTATTCCATATCCTATGAGACTTAAGAAAGATCACTTAGATGAACATTATGGTAAGTTTTTTGAACTCTTTAAGCAACTCCGCATTAACTTACCATTTGTTGAAGCTCTTTCGCAGATGCCCAAGTATGCAAAGTTTCTAAAAGAACTCCTAACCAACAAGAAGAGACTTGATGAGTTATCTACAATGATCCTTAGTGAGGAATATTCAACCATCTTGCAAAATAAACTACCTCAAAAGCTCAAGGTCCCAAGGAGTTTTACTATCTCTTGTCTTATTAGTGATTTGATAATTGATAGAGCTTTAGCTGATCTGGGTGCAAGCATAAACCTAATGTCGTACAAATTATTTGCTAAGTTAAGGTTAGGGGAGCCTAAACCAACTCAGATGAGCATTCAATTAACTGATAGGTCAGTTCAATACCTTAGAGGTATCATTGAGGATGTGTTGGTGAAGGTAGACAAATTCATTTTTCCAATTGATTTTGTCATACTTGATATGGATGTCGATGTTAAGGTTCCATTAATTTTGGGTCGAACATTTTTTTGCTACAGGTATAACTTTAATTGATGTTAGTACGGGTAAATTAGCTTTAAGGGTTGGAGACAAAGAATTGACCTTAAAATTTCTGATGCTTTTAAACATTCACTTGATCAAGATGACACTGGTTATTTCTTTGATTTTATGGATTGTGATATTTCTGATTATATGCAAATAATTATGTCTTAAGATTTGTTAGAGCATTGTCTTGTTCAAGGTGAGGAGATACACATACAGAATGAAAAAAAAATAAAAGATGTGCATTTTCTGTTGCACACATGTGCATGACATCGCACAAGGGACTTTTAAAATCCCACTTGTGGCAGTGCATATGCGGTCCAAGTCAGACATATGTGCGGTTACGACCGCACATGGGTTCTTTTATCCCATGCTTGTACGACAACCAATGCACACATGTGCAATGGTGTGCACAAGGGACTAAAAAAAAAGAGATAGAAAAAATAAAAAAATAAAAAAATATATATAATACAAAATTATAAAATTTTAATTTGTGTATGAGTTTTAATTGATGTGATATTTTTTGTGTTTTTGTTTTGTAGGAATTTTCTAAAATAAAAAAAAGAAGACCAAAATAGATTTTGTGCAATTTGGGGCAACATGTGTGCATCACCGCACATGCTGCCATAAGCCAACTTAAAAAATATATATATAGAAGTCCAACATGTTGAGTGGTAATGTGCACATCTGTGTGCATACCACCGCACCCCTTTGTGCTCAGTACTTGTGCAGTCCAGGCTATACATGTGTGCAATTAGGGCCGCACATGGGCTGTTTTAGTAGCCTTATCCTGTCCTTGGCATTAATACGCACAAGGATAATAAAATAATAATAAACAAAGTAATCAATAATAATCAATAAATATATATATATAATAATTAAAAAATAACTCTCCTATTTTGCACCCCTCTTTAAATCCTGAACCCTCCCCCTTTCCGTCGACCATAGTCCCTCCCTCACCGACACAAACTATAGCAACAACTAACCGCACCTCCACCCGATCGTCTTTTTCTGCGGTCTTCACCACTTGCACCTTGAAATTCTAGAGAAGTTTCCTAATTTTTTTCTTTTTGTTTTTTCTGTAGTATATTATTTTTTTATTTTGTCATGCTGAAAATTTCTCCTCTACATTGAGGACAATGTGTCTTTAGTGTGGGGAGGGTTTGTATTGTTTGATAATTTTGTTGTTATTTTATTTTACTTTCTTCATTTATAATTTTTTTTAATTTGTTTGCTTTGTTGTGTGAATGACTCATTATTTACTTAGCAGTTCTCTCATTTTCATCTTAGCTTGGTAAAAAATATCTAGTTATGCCTTGGATTCACTTTCTTAATTTATAAACCTATTTTTCTACCATAGATATTTAATTATCACTATCTTCAAAGAAAATCTCAAGGTTTAGAAGTTTACAAATTTTTTTAAAAAAATTAAAATTCATTGTTTTACACTATAAAGAAAGGTTTGAGTCTCTTTTCCTTGTAATGTGCTTAATTTTATAAATTCCTTGTTGAGTGAGTCCTCAAATAGTGGTAGCGTCTCTAGAACTTGATTCGTTATCATTTGAGACCACATTGTCGAATACAAGTATAAAAATGATTAAGGCAATTTAAGATTAGTCACTTGTTCCTTTTTCTTTCTTCATCCACTCTTTTATCCATTTAGTGAACCCCATTGAACCTACAATAATCCTATTTTCTTTATTATAATCCCATGTTTGGCTAGCCAATGAAGCTTAGTCTTTTAAAAAATATAAAATTGATCATGTTTGTTTTGGGATGAGATTTGATTTCTACAATTACAAGGGATTGTTCTATGAAATTAGTGAAAACTCTTAAGTGTGGGGTTGAGTGTTTTATTCTTTAGGGTGGGAATGAGAGAATGTTATTTGATTAATTGCTTAGTTTTTGAATTGTTACCTTGTGTGATTTTATAATAACTCTTCTTTTTTCCTCTCAAAATACAAAAAGACAAAAAAAAAAAAAAGAAAAAAATAATAAGAAAAAAAATAAAAAAAAGAAAAAAAGAGAAGAAAAAAGTTTAAAGAAATAAAAGAGAAAGAAGAGGATTTATTTTTTTTTATCAAGACAGTTCAATTCTATTTGCAAAAGATATCAAGGGCCTAGAATTTCTATTATTTTTAAGGTCCATGAGAGTGAGATTATGTTTTGGACATGAGATTTTGTTCTTAAAAGATCACGAGAGTTTCATTTGAAAGAATATGGGCCTAGAATTTCTATTATTTTTAAGGTCCATGAGAGTGGAATTATGTTTTGGACATGAGATTTATTTTTAAGAGATCATGTGAGTTTCATTTGAAAGAATATATAGTAAGCATAATCAAGTATTTTATAGTCCATTAAGCCTAAAAACACATACCCTCTACCAAGGCCCCATTACAACTAAAAGAAAGACATTTTGATTTATGCTTGTATTTGAATTTAAATGGTGGAGATATGATTTATTTTCAAGCTTATGGTAGACTTTTAGGCTTTTGTTGGACAATGAGAGCATATACTAACCTTTAAACACTTGAAATGAGTGGTACGTTGTGTGAAACTCGATAAATGAATTTGTTTTTTTTTTTTGGGATTTGTGAATGAATTATCTTTGATGCATTTAATTTACGGATAGTTACGATTAAATAAGTATGCTAGAATTGCAAGTTTGAGAATTGATAAATTTTTTAAATAGCTCGATTAATTAGATTTATTATGATGCTGATGAGGGGATGAAATGTATTTATGAGTCAATTATGTTGGTCTTTATGTGTTTTGTGCTTAGTATTTTTCTTGTTTTGTTTTGAGTCTTTTATTTGTATGTTTTTCCGTTAGCTTAATGTTTTTGCTTGGGGACAAACAAAATGTTAAGTGTGGAGGAATTTGATAATTTTTTATTTTTAGCATTTTTAGGGTTAGTTTTATTATTAATTAAGTCTAATTTGGAGAAAAATATCAGATAATGTCTCACATTTGGCTTGTATTTTGAATTTTTATAGGAAATCCTGGAAATTATAGCTTATTGATGAATTATGAGAGTTTTCTAGGTGGAATTGTGCAGTTTCAAAAATTCAGGGACCAAACGAAAATTTGACAGTTCAGGGATCAGTTCTTATATTTTTTAGACAGAATTTGAGTCCAATCTTCATTCAAATTGGAAAGATTGTGCAGAATAAGAGGAGAATTAGAGGCATAGGGTCTTATTCAATATAGGAGAGTTTATCATTAGTTTTTCTTTTTTCTAATTGGTGGAGTATATTATTCTTATTTTGAATGATAGTAAGAAGAGTATAAATAGGAGGAGGAGAATTCTAAGAGGGAGGGAGTTTAAAGAGTTTTTGTTATGTATTATTATTATTTTCTAGAGAGGGAGTTTAGAGAGTTTTTGTTATGTATTATTATTATTTTCTAAAGAGAGTTTTTGCTTTATTTTATTTTTCTTTTTCTAGAGAATAAACTGTCTACAAAAGGAGAATTATTGGCCAACCATCAAGCTTGAAGAGAATTGAAGTATACAAGGGTTTTATCATGAAAATTTTGCTATTTTATTTTCTTTTTATTTTGATGTTGGCTAGTAATTCCATTATGAACTAATTTGTTAGGCACTTGGATGTGATGAACCCTAAGATGAGTTTTGAATTGTGGTTTTCTTTAGATAATACAATCTTTTCATTATTTATGAAATTCAATTGTATTTTCTCTTTATCTCCTTGAATTGATATATCTGAAATATTGATTATTGTTTTATAATTCTCTAATTTAGATTGAGAAATCAAGTTATTGAAATATTTAGCACAATTGAAAGGAGTTGCATGTACCCTAGAGATAGGATAACATAAATCTTCCAGATTAGGGTCAAACTTAATAGTAAAATTTCAAGAACTATAATGAATTTTAGGAGTTTTAATTAGGAAAAGATTCCAATTAATCAACCTAGAATTAGATGTTAACGATCTTGAGAAGGACTTTAACATACTAAAGGGATTTCTATGGTTCCATAAATATTGAATTAGATTGTATTGTTGAAAAATTAATTTCTTAATAAGTCTTAGGGGGATTCAATACTTGAGTGTCATTTGTTATACTGGTCACCTTTTTCTCACTCTCTAGTTCATATTTACATTATTTTAGTTTGTTGAATGATTTTATTTTAGTTTTTAATTAATTAATTAATTCACTTAAATTCATTGGTTAAGGAATAGAGAAAAAGTTGATACTAGTACTTTAGCCCTTGAGGGATCGATACTCGATACTCAATAATCTTACACTATACTATACTCGATAGGTGCACTTGCCTATTCGATCTATAGGTGTTGGCCTTGAATTGTACCTTTGTATTTGATCTTTTAGAAAAAGTGCTAGAAACCTTCTTTGACTACAGAAGGAGCTATTTAAATAGTCCAGCCAAAGAAGTGCCACCAATCTTGAAACTAGAATGGAAAGACAACATTGGTTCTTTTAATGAAATAGAAAAACCAAGAAAAGAATGGTTGAAATGTCTTACCAAAAAAGTATTATACCAGGCTTGCTAGTAATCAAGGTAATTGTAAGAAAAAGGGTTGAATTTCATTGTTAAATTCTTCTAAGTGAGAATGCTTTGTTTCCAATTAGTTGAAGACAATACCTTAATAGTTTTACACTTAGAATAAGAGATTTTGTTAGGATTTTTTTTATCCATCACATGTTCAATCTTAGTTGACTTAGAATAGGATATATTCATAAAATATTTTGAGAATAGGTTTTTAGGGAATTGTTTTTCTTAGAATTACTTGTGGAGGTTTAGAATTATTAGAAGAATGATTAAGGTTGAAGCTTGGTCTGGTAACTGGAGGTGTGGTAGTAAAAGCAGGTAGTAGATCCTTAGTTGAAATTTTTCAAGAGGGAGTACCTATCTCATAACCTTTAGATAAAATTCAAAATCTATTGGAATTCAACTTTTCCTGACAAAAATTCTATTGTTAGAAAATCAGACAAGGAATTTCAAAACACCTTTATTATACTCTATTTCAAAATCAAAATTACTTTAAATAGCTGGTCATCTGGCAAAAACTTATTTTGAAATGAAATTTTTACATCATTTTCTAAAGAAAGGCTTAGCTACAGTGTTGGAATTTAGAGAATAATCACAACAAAAAAAATAAAAATTTTCTACGTAGCATCCCACTAAGGATCCATGCAATTTGATTAAATCAAAAAGAGTGATGCAAAAACCTCCCAATTCGAATAAGAGAGATGAGATTGATGAAAGGTAGAGAAGGTGTTTACATTAATAAGATCCAACCTCAAGCTTGGAATGTAGATCAACGAAATCAGACACTACCAAATTGATGAATGTCTCTGCAGGTATCCATACGGACAGACTCTCTCAAAATTGAAAATGTGCGAACACTAAGATTTCTATCTCTCTCTCTCTCTCTCTCTCTCTTTAAAACAGTTTTTTTTTTTGAAAATGTGAATGTTTTGTGTGTTTTAGAAAATTCTACAACATGCATATATATCTTAACTATTAAGATATTTTATTCCAACTCTATATCTTAAAAGATACAAATACGATAATATTTTATTTCATTTTAACCTTTAAAACAAAATAGATATCTAAATTAATTTAGATAATATCTCTAATTATCTTAATTATAAATAGAAAAAGTACTAAAATCCAATTTTACTTTGGGCCTATTCTATGTGTGTGACTTTGTAGGTTCACATA
This sequence comes from Omphalea diandra, assembly GCA_949677035.1. Lineage (NCBI taxonomy): Eukaryota > Viridiplantae > Streptophyta > Magnoliopsida > Malpighiales > Euphorbiaceae > Omphalea > Omphalea diandra. Next base: position 37,625 of record CATIWR010568770.1, on the reverse strand, counting down.
ATATTGGCAATAGACAAACATCGATTTTGGCTCATAAGTTATACGTAACTACTAGCAAGACAGTATGATTACCCAAATTATGTGAAGGTTAATGAATCGACTTAACCTATTATACCAATAGTGTTATAATCATTTTATCACATTATATCTCAATTAAACATAAGACATGGATCATGTCATCCTTATGCAGTTTAATTCTTTCGTGATCTCCAAGTAAACTAATGTAAAATAACATTGATAACCTTTATCAATTCATTTCCGCATGACCATGCAATCTCTTCAGTTTGACTTATCAAGGTGCCTAAAGTTATATTTCTCATAAATATATGAAGGACAAATTCATTCTTAATCACTCATTTTTCTCTATATGATTTACTTTATGTCCAATATTAGTCTATATAATTATCTTGTTAAAGATAACGTTGGATTGTATCAAAACATAAAGTTCATCATATTGGAATCCATTGTGATTTTTAGGTTGAGAGATTATGTTAATACTATTACATAAAAGTCACTTATGATTGTTTATCCATGTAGTGTTCTCATAGCAGATCGATTAAATACAATGTTTCTCAAACATAATTTTATGTGTTTGACTTAATATCACATATCCATGACTAGCATATCCAATATTGGTAAAATATAATCATTAATCAAACACATACTAGTAAAACATAATCATCAATCAAACACATACTAGTTTTCATTCATTATTATCTAGACATTACTGATCAATTAGGGATAATTTAGAATATAATTCTTTACTTCTAAAGATTTTACTATCAAGTTACATACTTAATGATATTAGGTAGAATTAGCTATTCATGGACTTTACAATTTAGCCGTAAGCAAAATGTAAAAGAGATATTTAATAAAATTATAACCATGACATTATTAAAAAATATCAATTACATGAATTGGCCTACGACACATAACTAACATACAAAGCAGTCGATTCTTAATAAATAACTTTTGTTAACTAAATCATCTTCAAATTTAGTAACACATAAAATAATTGATAATAGTTCATTTTTTATAGTAGAACACTTCCTCTGAGCATCATTTTAAAAGCCATAATAGTATCTCATTAAAGATTCATTGGTTTAATTAGGAAAACGTTGTTTAAGGATTCCACCAAACCCAACATATGAGGTATTAGTCTCAACAACAAGAAAGGCATTAGGGTGATGGATAACTAAACAAAGAAGTTTCTTAACATTTTGTTTAATAGTTTTGACAATATTGGTGGGTTTTGAAGTCCATGTTGGAGCATTCTTCTTGAGACACTAAAATAAAGGGTTATAAAGAAGATGAATGTCCTTACAAAAATCAACAACATAATTAAGACATCCTAAAAATCTTTGCAATTGATTTTTATCTTTCAATTCATCAGAAAATTTATTTGCAAAATTAATAGCTATATCAATAGGTTTAATAGTTCCTTGAAAAATAACATGACCCAAATATCTTACCTTTTTTTTTTTTGAAAAAGTTTCATTTTTGGTGCAAACTCTACTAATCCATTAGTTTGACCATATTGTAAAATTTTCTTAAATGAGAAAAACGTTGATCAATATTTTGATAAAATATCAAAACATTATCAATGTAAGCAATTGAAAATTCTTCACAACCTCTTAAAATATCATTCATGATCCTTTGGGATTCTAAAAACATTCCAATCATAGTATCTAAAAGGAACATTTGAAACTAGTTTTGTATCATCAGATTAATGGATTTAAACCTGCCAAAAATCCTGGTTTCATACCAAACTTTGAAATATATTAGCATTGTATAACCTTTTCAACAAGTCTCTTTTATTAGGTATAAGATACCTAATCCATCAAGAACTTTGTTTAAAGGCTAATAATTAATTATTAGCCTAGAAGCACCTCATTCCTTTTCAGTTGCATTATTAACATAAAATGTAAAACAACTAAAGGGATAAAGATTTTCAAATCAAACCTTTATCGAGTAAATCATTTATTTTCTTAAGACAATGAGCTTAAAACTCTTCATTCATATGAATAACTCTAACTCTGGTGGAAAGAAACTTTCATAAAATCCTTAATATAGGGTCAAGTAATAATATGTTTCTTTATGTTTCAAAAAGCATTTAGGATAGTAGCATAAACATTTTCTTGAAACAACTTCTCAAATTCTTTAATTTTGTTTTGAACATCAAGTTTCTATAATTGATCCTCAAATCTTAAAATTTGGATTTCTTTTGACAAAAAATTGATTTGCTTCTTTTTATTTTTAATAAAACTAACATATAGGAAAATAGAAGCTTATTGCAAAAGATTTATTTCTTTAGCAGAGATAGGGGAAACAAACTTAAAGCAGATTTCTTTTCCAAAAATGGTTTTGGTAATACCCCTTTCACTAACTCCAAAAAGGTAAATGAGGGTAGTAAAAGGATTTCCTACAATAACTCTTGTTGTGAGGTTTTTGGCTAAATAAACAAAGTTCGAAAATAGATTCCATCACAACAGATTTTTTAATTAGTTAACTTATAATTTACCTTTAACCTTCCATCATCTGTAGTGCAAAGTCTTTCAATAGGCTTTCCATAATATATGGTGGGGATTAACCCTTATTGAATATAATTTATAACTACTCTAGAGTCAATCACAACAATTGTAGTTAAATGAAAATCATTATCAATAACAAGATTAATAACAATAATCCATTTTTGATAATTGATCTTAGAAATAATATTTAAAACCTTTCTCTAGGCAAATTTTCAGCCATACTTGAAGAAGTAGGAAGTTCTAAAACATTTGAAGAACTAGGTTGAGAATTAGAAGTTTGATTTTGAACAATGTTTGAAACCTGATACATTAAAATTTCCTGCTTAATCAAATTGTTTTCATTTTTTAACTATAAAATATCATTCTTAATATTTTTTTTGTTTCTTTTTATAACTCAAAAATAGTTGGAGGATAATGTACCTTTTTTTCAAATCTTTTGAAAATATCATTTAAATTATAACTCTCAAAATTAGTAGCAAGTTTTTCTAAAATTATTTCTTTTAATTTCAAAAGATATTCTATCTGGACTTCAAGATTTTCAATTTTTTTAATAGCATAAAAAAAAATTCCAGTATCTTTAGAAATGACATTTATAGTTTTCATATTGCAAACACAAGGCCCTTCATAATCATAGTCTTTTCTAGGTTCGGAAGAAACTTTTTTGCTTGAAGATTATTTTACAAGGATTTCATTAAATTCATCATTTTCACTTTTAGTAGCATAATACTTGATAATAAAAGATTGATCATTTGCTCTTTCAATTTATTAGAAATATCAAAAGCATTGATCCTATCTTACATAAGACATTGATTTTTAAAATGAATATCTCTTCCACATTTGAATTTAAATCCTTAAATGATGTTGCAAGTGAGTTGAGGGCTTCTAATGAAGAACTTAAAAAATCATTAGAGAGTCTTTCTATGTCTTCATCCTCTCTTAACTCCTTGTGAAAGACAAATGATTCTTTAAAGGGTAAAGTTATAGAAATTAGAAACTCTATCTCTAAATTTTACAAGGGGAAGAAAGCTTTGGATACACTTATTGTATCTCAAAGACCTCCTTTAGTGAGACATGGTCTAGACTTCAATGGAGCCTCTTCATCTACTTCTTCACTCATTATATTCATTAGAGTATCAACACCTCAAACTTCAAGTATTGAGGTCATGAAGAAGAAAGGTGCTCATAGCCTAAGCCACCTATGCCTAAGGGTATAAAGGAAAGGCCCGCCAAAGCTTAAGAGCTAAGGTTCAAAGAGCAAATTATGCTTATAGTTATAACAAGAAGCATGCTTAACCACACAAATGCAAAAAATTCTCTTATACTCATAATCACTCATACACTTGCATATATTCTCAACACTTAAGTATGAGAAGACCCCCTACTCATAGTATGATTGTGCATAGGAGAAAGACTCACAAGTCTAACCTCTAATATCATTATTATATGAGATATAGGCACATCAATGCATTTTTCCATATTAGGAAGGCACACCTCAAATTAGAGGACCTTCCAAGACTAACCCCCAAGGACCCAAGTATGTTTGGGTACTAAAGCAAAGTGTTTGATATTGTAGGATGAGGACTCCTACACCAAATTCTCATCATGGAAAATTTAACGATGAATGGAGATTGCTCATGAAGAAGGGATAAAGTTTCAAATGGTTATTTGGTATCAAGCCATGGATACTAAACTTGTAATGTATCCCTTATCTCTTATGTTTTTAATTAATATATTTATGCATACATTTAGGGGGAGTTTTATTGCTTGATATATCTATGTGTTGACATGTTTAATTTGATTTGATTGATTGTATGATGAGTTAAATCAATTCATTTTGCATTTGAGGTTTTCTATATTTCAAATGTTCAAATCAATCTTAAAAAATCATATACTCTATACTAAGGCCATATATGAACATTTTTAAATTTCTAGCCCTAGTTTGTGTGTTCAAGCATCTTTAAATATTTGAATTATTTTGCATTTATGTTTTTTATGTATAAAATTTTCATGCAATTTATATTTTATCCATTTATCTTCTTATGTGACAAATTGTGATCAATTGTGCAAAATTACTTATGTTTGCTATTATGATTTGAGTTTGCATAATTGATAAGTTTGTGGACATTCCCTATCATATTCCCTATGCTCTCTCTTATTCTCTCTTATTTCCTCTCATTTTGATCTTGACAAAAGGGGAGAGATAATTGACTGAATATATAAAGAGGGAACATGTACAAAAGGGAGAGAAAATTGAACTACATTTGTAATAAGTTAAGACAGTAATCTTATTAGAATAGTTAAGGGGGAATACAGATTGAGGGGGAGTAAGTTCATACTTATATTTATATCACTTCACAATTATTCTCTTAGGAGCATGCATTGATTCTTTATCCTTTGCATATTCAATCTAGATTGTAAAAATCAAACAGGGGTAGATTATTGGGTTGGGTTATTCAAACCTAAGTCAAGACTCTCTTTTGATCTTGATAATATAGATTAAAAGGTTCTAATGTCGATTTTAAGTGTTGTTCTTGTAGATAGTAAGATAAAATCTCATTAAAAGTTGAATAGGAGTGATTAGAAGCAAAAAACTCAAAGTTTGAAAATCTGCCTTTGGAATTAAAGACTATAACTTTTGAAAAGTGATGTTAAGATTCAAAAGTCATGACCGTGAATTTTGAAAAGTGCTATTAAAATTCAAAAGTTGTGACCATGAATTTTGGTAGCGTCTGTAAATTGGTGAAATAACATCTCCATGTTAGACAGACGATTTCACAGTGACCATCACGTCCAAAGAGCGAATTTAAAGTAGTGACTGTGAATTTTGAGATATGTTAAAAAGATCAAATGAATAGTTTTTGAAAAGACCAATGGTTTTATACCACATTGACTAGCCGTTAGACATAGTTTAAAAATGGCGATCGCAAATTTTAGTCTCGACTGCAAATTTCATATGATAAGCATTTAATGTAAGATATGCTTAGCACAACTTAGAGATTTAGACATAGTTTCTTTGGAACGTCTCTTTAGTGGTTATTGTCTATAAATACACCAGTAAATGGACTTGAATGCATTGGGATAATGATTGATTGTGCCAAAACTCTTGCAAAGTTAGTTCTCACAACTTTAATTCTTTATTTCTTTGTACATAGTTTGGTGTAAGTTTTAAACACCTTGGGTTTGGGTTTGAGAGTGACCCCTTATATAGAAAATTCTTGTTTAGGTTTGAAAGTTCGCCTAATTCTAAAACTCTTGTATAGGTTAAGTGTAAGCCTTTGGAAAAAAACTTGTAAGGTTATGTGTGAGACTTGAAACACAAGTTGTAAGATTTTGTGTGATAAGTTGAATGTGAGCTTGTAAAACATTAGTGATTGAGTGAAACACCCAATTGGTGGATTGGGGAGTGGATGTAGGGTTGATTAATACCTAAACCACTATAAAACTCTTATGTTCATTCTTCTCCTACTCTTTCTCTAATCTTCATTTTTGTGAGCTTCCTTCAAAATTAAAAGTTCAAATTTACCACCAATTCAACCTCCCCTTTTTGGTGCATTAGGGCCAACAACATCCAATCACATATTATGCCAATAAAAATGTTCATGTAAAACTTCTAAGATTTTTAGCACACTAAAATGTCCTATTAAACCTTCCTCATATGCTTCTTTAACTATAAACTCATGCAAATTATATTTAAGCACACATAATTGATAGTCTTTAAACAAAGATCCATTATGCTTAAAGTATTTTTCAAAAGCAATCTTTTCACAAGCATGAAAGAACTTGCTAAAATCATGGTCATCCATATATTCTCTTTAATGTACTCAAAACCTAAAATTTTAGCATTTAAAGTAGAAAGAAGTTCACATTTTCGCTATAAAGCATTGGTAACCATATTTTTCTTGCCTTGTAATTTCTTTTTATAGCAATTAATCCATATGGTCATAAAAAGAACATCCTTTCTATCGGAACACCATCTATACATCCATATTTTTTCATTAGGTTCAAACGCAAATCACACACATTCATCAAAACAAAGCTTGAAAGAATTCCATCTAAATAAGAAAATATTACTAGTAGAACATAAATTGCAAAAATGCTTTTTCCACCTAGTTTGAATAAACATTAAAACTTCAAACAAATTTAAAAAGGAAACAAAAACACTAAATAAAGAGAAGTTAAGATTATGAGTGGCAAAACAAGTTTAAAACTTAAAGAAAATTTAAATTGGTTAGAAGCAAAATGAAGTTTAGAACTGAAAGAGAATTTAATTTGTTAGATGCAAAATGAAGTTTATAACCAAAAGAAACCTCCTTGTAATAAGGTGCAATCATTAATTTTGAGTAAAATAATTCTTTTTCAATCTCATGTTTTTCATTAATGCACTTTCTTTTTCAAACCAAGAATGAAGTCTACTTGATGCTCTTCTCCTTCCATGGATGGTACTCCTTTTGGCTCCTCTTTGAAAAAAAAAAAAAATTCTTTGCACCTCTTCAAAAGAGACACAAAAGCACTATGCAAATTATCGTATAAATCGTTAGAAGCAAAAAATGTCCCTTGAAACAAAAACATGGTTATAGTTATTGATGAAAAGCAAGTTTCCTTCACATCACTCTATTTTACATAAAGACTTTGCTTTTGCATACCATCTCATTTTGCATGCATATCTCTTTTATTTTGTGCATCATCTATAAGCTCTCTTTTTGTATGTATATCTCTTTTTATTTTATGTATCCTCTCTAAGCTCTCCTTTTCCTTTCTTATCTCACACCTCTTTTTGGTTTTCTCATAACTCTCTTTTTACTTTGCAATTATTTCTTCTCTCTCTCTCTCTCTCTCTTATTATTATTTTATCTTCTTTGAGATTATCATTATCATTTTCACATGCAATCAATACAACATTATATATGGGATTTTCAATTTAAGCATTAGAACAAACTTCTAATGGTTATATCTCATGATCATGTAAGTTAGTATTATCACTATCCATAATCATAACCTTTCTATTCGAGTAAACATGTTTGAACTCTTGGCTTTTAATGCTTATGTCACCATGTAAAGAAGAAGTTTGAATGTTAATTGTACCTTTAGGAATGAGAATCTTATAATCAATGGTAGCCTTTTCATCTTTCTTTTTATTAGCTTTTGTCATGTTTATCTCATCTTGATAGGAATTTGGTGCATGCCTTTTTCAATTCTTTTCTTCAGCCTTTAACATATAGAAATAATGTCTCATTCTCAATGTTCTCTAACTAATATCAATTGTTCCCACTATAACAAGACATCATCTTCAAATTAAAAAGTAACAGCTGGTACCTTAGTTTCTTCAAAATAATTGTGGTATTCGAACATGAACTCCACCTCCTTTTCTCATGCTAAGTATTCCTCGGGACCTCATTTTTCATAAATTTTAGAGTAGTTAGCTTATTATTCCGGCTAGATTCCATCCTTTCCATCTTTTCCATCAATTGCCCATCTTGTCATGCATAGCTTTCATAAAGAGCTTCCACTTCAGATCATCACTAGGATCTACCATGATTAGAAAAAATAAAAGAAAACTTTATAAAATTCAATCCCTCATGTGTTTACATTCAAAAGATAACACTCTTCTCAGCTTTGACCCTTTAATACGCTTACCACTCTTGCTTTTTACCACTCTTTGTTCTTTTCTTTTAGTTCTTTAGGAACTAAAGTTACTAGTATTGAGTTTGAGCTCAATCACAATGCAAACAAGTAGTTCCAAATTAAAATTAACTTTAAAACATAAAGAAAGCAAATAGAAATAAACAAATACAAATGAAAATAAATGAAAGCAAATGAAAACAAAACAAAAGTAAACAAAAACAATTGAAAATAAATGAAAACAAATAGAGATAAACATAAACAAATGAAGTAAATGAAAACAAACTAAAATAATGAAAACAAACAAAAACAAATGGAAACAAACAGAAACAAATGGATATAAAACAATAATAAATGAAAACAAATGGAAAGAAGCGAACTCAAGTATAACAAGAATTAAAGTCACCAACTTGTAATTTTGAACTTCTTTGTTTCTTTTCTTTTGCTTTTCTTTCTTCGTCTTTTTTTATGTCTCTTTCTTTGTTCTTTTTTTTTTCCTTGGAAATCTCTCTCTCTCTCTCTCTTTTTTTTTTGTGTTTTTTAAGGATAGTGGGCCTACTAAGCCCCTCAACTTTTCCTCGATGACCTTATAAAGACAAATTTAACTTTTTGTCTAATTAAGTCACTTCATTATTAGGCCAATTAACACATAATTCCAGTTGAGAGTGTATAGTGCACACAAAGGGTTAGAGAGTAAAGGAACAAAAATTAATTCTCCCTCTAATGGTAGGCATGATTTATAAAAGAATTCTCATCAATTTCTTCTATTTTGTCTATTGGCATTCTAGTACCTCTAATTTACTATCTTTATTTGAGAAAATCCTTGAATAATCAAAGATATTTTAAAATAAACCCTAAAGAAATTGTTGCATTGTTGCGTTATTGCATTAGTGGATAATATAGGTATGATTGTTGTTGTGTATAATGTTTAGTGTTGGGTAATATGTTGTGTAATTGAGAAATATTTGTTTTATAGAATCAAGTTTATATGGGGAAGAATTTTGCGCAATTTTGATTTTTGCAATTACATGCAAAAAGAGGAAAAAATTTTATTTATTATCAATGGTCTCAACATTGGTCTAAAATGATAAAAAAAAAATGAATTTATTTATTTAATTTCCTAAACACATATTAGAGGTGATTGTTTATTATTGCATTATTTACTAGTGGTTATATGTATACTATGAATGTGACATTAGTAATGTTTGTTTATTATAGAATAGATAGATGGAGGGCAATATTTAAAATACATCATGGTGGAAGGTTTATGAAAGAAGGAAGACTAAGATATATTAAACGAGAATGTGAGACGTGTTGATGGAATGACATAGATAGGCTAAATTTGGCTAAGATTGTAGAAATGGTAGATGAATTAGGATATGGGCAAAAAGTTCATATTTTTTGGTTACCCATGGGATAAAATTTACATGATGGATTGAGATATACATATAGTGATAATGTCGTATATGAGTTGCTGAGCAGGACAAAAGCTAAAGACAAAATGAAGCTTTATGTGAAGCACATGGTTGATGAACTTGAAGTGATTGACATGCTTGAATTGTTAGAATATGGCCCTACATCTTAGTGTTCTAAGTCTATTGGAACTTCAATAGGTGATGAAGTACATAATATGAATTGAGAAGGACATGATATGACCCAAATGGGAGATGAAATGGGGGTACTAAAACTACTAAAATGGCATAAGAACAAAATGTTGAGGAAGAAGAAGTTAGGGCTACATTTCATAATCATATAGCTGATGATGAAGTAATAAGTAGGGCTACAATTAAGGAAGAATAAACAAGTGATGAAGAAATAAGTAGTTAGGGATGGAATTAAGGAAGAAGAAGTTAGTGCTGGTTTGAGGAAGAAAAAGTTAGGCCTACTAAAAATGTGAACATAGGAATTGAGAATGACATTGATGATCAATATGATGAGTTTGAAGTTGAACTTGACTTTTATTTAGATTTTTATAATGAAGAATTAATGAATGTAGGATAAAATGTTAAGAATTATTATAGAATAGAAAGAGGTGTGTTAGAGGCTGATGGTGATGATGATGGGGAGGATGATAATTCTAATGATAATTATGATGATGAATCTACAAAATCAGATAAAGTAATGTTGCAGCCAAAGATGATTTAGAAGTTAAGAGAAAGGAAGTTGGAGCTGATTACAATAGTGAAGATGATATACAAGTTGAGGAAGAAAAAGAAAGTGTTAGGAGGAAAACAACTTCTCAAATAATATAGAATCCTAGTAGTGCTAATGTGTCCTTCATTTTAGGAATGACTTTGAGAGTGCAAAATAATTCAAAAAGATAATTATTTATGATTCAATTAATAGTGAAATGCAATTATTTATGATTCAATTAATATGTCCTTCATTAACTGAACACCTATCCTTGACATTAATATTACTGTAAGTGATATTCCAATTATAGTATGATTCAATTATTACAATATTTATATATAATTTGTTTTCTCTAGGCAAAGTGGCAAAAAAAGAAGTAAATAACTCAAAATGATGGCTCCTCTAACTCTTAATAGAACACCAATTCAACTCTACTAACATCTTAGTTGAATCAAGAAGTAAATCCATCTCAATTTAGATTTTTATCTTAGTTTAAAGGGTCTTCTACGACATCAAATCCTATGCATGTTGTGCTCTAGTTAAGGAAAAAGCATAAAGGTAAATCTCTTATAGGAATAAGAGTATTTTATGATGAAGCTACTAGTTAAGTGATTTGCAATGTGAGTAATACACATTTTGTCTTTAAATGCTGCTTATAATCATTTCATTATGTGTAATTTAATTTAATGTGTTTAATTTGTGTTATAGCTTAGTTTATGGACTTCAAAATCTATTTTTGTTAACCTTGTACCTAAGGAGCAACAAAAAGTCATTTCAAGTCTCCATCCTATCAATGTATATAATACAAATCCAAAATATGGCAAGCATCAAGTTGAAGGACTTAAGTAGGGAGGATCTGCTACCATTACTATAAGGCAATTCCAACAACAATAAAAACATCATGTTAGAAATTTAAAGAAGAGGAATAAGCCATATTTTAAAGTAAGTACCCCCCTTGCACTAGGGCCTGTTGTTGCTGCTCAAGGGTTTGTTGCTACACATGCACAAGTGCCTATTACTATTGGATAAGTGCATACTGCTGTTGTTACTACAAAATCCATGTCCAAGTAGCAACATACTACTTCAAAGCCTCTAAAATCTATTTCAAAGTTATAAGTAGTCAATCCTAATGGAAACCTTGATTATAACAAGTGAATGAACTTTTTGTTAGTTGTCAAGAAAGTTAAACATTTTGCTTGCAAAGATTTTCCTTTGTGCTTTTTGCTACAAATTATATAGGTCAATGCTAATGTATTGTTTTACTGAACATAATTTTTCATTTAAGATACAAACCATAAAGTATAGGAAATTTTTAGTTAATCGTAACATGTTTGTCGTTTATTAAATACTTTGTTCATCTTTTAGAACTTAAATGAAATTAATTTTCACATTTACTTTGATCTATTTGTTGTTTTTGAACACTTTTATTGCATATACATATCATCATATTTCACTTAGTATAAAAATGAGAATAAGAATGTGACAGAAAATATTGTTATAAGAATACTACTTTCATTCAATAATATCTTCCCATTTCCTTACAATGTTCAAAATACATCATTAACAAACAAACCTAAATGTTTCATTACATTAAAAAAAGATCATTAAAAGAAATCATTAAATCCTATTTCATCACATAATGCATCAACATACAAACAAATATAACCTTGATCACTAATCACATCACCCTTTACTGACTTGCAATTTTTTGTTTCTCCTTTCTAGATCCATTCTCATATTCTTCGAATTTTTGATATTAGTCCACATCTCACCAAACTCAACATTGCTAACCCTAGCCTCTCCATTTCTCAAATTATTTATTTCAGTTATCAACACTTTTATGACAGTATCACTTCAAGGGATAAATACTCGATCATGCCACTAAAAAAATAACATTCTTTCCTTGGCAAAATATTATCTTGGCAAAATATTATCATACTTGCATCAATATATAAAAATTCCATTGCATTTAAATGCCATAACCAATATCATAAATCACATACCTTGAAATTTATGCATACCTTGAAATTTATGCATGAATAGAATCATCTCTTAGGGCTCTCCACAAACCATTACCCATCTTAGTGCTTTTAAGCCATAAGAACAAATTCTAGGTTTACCTTCATAATCAAATTGTAGTTTTCATCTAGGTATAAGTCATTAAGGTGAGGAGACTATTGTCAATCGAGATAAGGAAGGCATTTTGACTGATCAATTATAGGAATGGTTCAACGAGAATGATCAATCGTATTAATAAGATAACAGAATGAGAGAATTTGGAAGTTTAGGATTTTGAGATTTAGGGATTTCATTTAGGATTTGGGGATTTTTTAACAATCACAAATGTGATTTTTATTTGTTTAATTCTTTTTTTTTCAAATCGTGCACAAGTTACACTCTCTCTCTTCAACTATAATTAAGAGTTAATAGGCCTACTAATTCATTATTTAGATGCTTATTTAGCCAAAAAGTTAAATTTGTCCTTATGAGGTCCTTTAGGAAAAGTTGAGGGGCCAATTATGCCTTTAATCTTATATATATATATATATATATATATATATATAATTGAAGCTAATCACAAAGAAAAAAAGCTAGTTAAAGTTGAATTGATAAAAAAGTGCAATTCATAAACTCTTTTTTTAAAAAAAATAATTAGTAACAAAGATGAAATAAAGAATTTTAAGAAGAAGAATACAATAGAAAAAATTTTTGAAGAAGAAAACGAATAGAAAAGAATAAGCACAAATAAAATGATTAGAATAAGAAGAATAAGAACACAAATAACAAGATAAATAAAAGGACACATACTTGATTTTGAAGCTTAAGCTATAATAGTAAATGATATGAACATGGGTAACTTATCTGAAACTCATATGCAAGGTCGTTACCTTTACCTGAAAAAGGTTTAAGAATTAAATAAAAACTTTAATTCCCAATTAGGCCTCTAGAAAAATTGTTTCTATCAACCTAAGTTATAAACATCAAAGGGAGTTTAATGTCCAAGCCTAAAAGAAACTAAGTCAATTTTAAGTTTAGAATTAAACAAGTTTGTGAAGCTACATAAGCCTTTACTTAAGCAACTTCACCAAGTTCTTTCAAGAACCAAAAAGAAGAATAATTTCTCATAATAAATCTAAATTATATTTAAAAAAATTAAGTTGTAAATACATGGTTTGGATGGCCTATTTATAGGCATTACATTGCTCATCTATTTAGGAATAAAAGACTAATTCCTAAACTAGAAATTAAGAAGAAATAAAATAGGAAAAAGATCCATGCATATTTGGGTAAGAAGTTCATCTAAACTTTCTAAATATTAACTAATAAAGAAATTCTTCTCTCTAAAAAGGAAGTAGTGGCCAACAACAAAAGAGAAGAATATTATTTAGATCTTTCATATTTTAGAAGATATTTAGTTTGACTTTATTGACCTCTTTTATCATATGTGTCGCCTCCTTATGCCCTCTTTAGGAATATTATTGTTCCACCCAAAGATGCTTAGAATATTCTTATAAGCTTCTTGAAATATTTTAGAAGTTTCATGAAGTCTTCTAGAACATTTTTTGTGCAAATTGCTCCATTTGAAGAGTTGGTCTTATAGATTTAATTTTGAGAGTCCTCATGTGAAATAAAGTGTAAAATGACCATTTTGCCATTATGATGAAAATTGTCCAAATAAGGTACATCCAAATTTGACAGCTCTAAATAAGATAAATAGGATGAGTTTAAATAAGGTAGGTTCAAATATGGAAGTTATAAATAAGATAGCTCCATATAAGGCAGGTTCAAATAAGGTAAGTTTTGAAGCTTTTAGGATGCATTCCTTCTTTTGAATGACATCTCTTTGATAGTTCTTTTCATTCTTTGTAGCTTTAAGATTACCCCTAATTTGGTTCATATCAATATAAAAGGGTGAAATTTGCTTGCACTTATAACTAGATGGTGTGTCCTTTATCTAGGCACTAACCCTTCAACCTTATTTATCCACATTTATAGGAGTAATGTGTGAATTTTAATAAAAAACTATCGAAGACTTCATGTGTGGGTATCTTAGTTATAATTTTATGATATTCAAGTAGCTCATGTTACACAAACATAAGAATTCAACCTCTTAACATAATCTTCAATAACACATGAGCTAAAAAATTTCATACACATTTTATATGCTAATCACCATGTGATTAATTATTTATAGGTGTTGACAATAATATTCCCTATAATGCATCACCAAATATTATAGGTCAAATGCATGAAATAAATAGAAATGATGTTTATGAACTACATATACAAGTTAAAATATTTTTACTCAGACTAGATATGGTCTGTACAAATGATCAAATAGCAGAAATTCTAGTTGGTGCTAGTCCTTTTCTCAGATATTGGATATATATGAGACAAAAGTATATGATGCAACTAGACAGTATCCTAATCGACAAACTTTATTTCGTGTGCCATTACAGAGTAACTTCACAGTAATTGAACAAAATGCAGTAGAAGAAGATAATAGACTCTAAAGGAAAGTGGGAGAAACACGAGAACAATTTCATGGTCAGTCTAATGAATTTAGAGGAAATTGTGTGAGACGAAGTCAAAGGAATCGGAACAGTGGCATTTCAACATAAATTTTTAAAATGTCCTATTGCAAAACAAAAATGATTTTGTAGACATTTTGCAATAATATATGCTCATGAGATTAAGTGTCCATATGAGTGCTTATTTGTATGTATATGGCCTTATTATATACGATTTATGTATCATATCATAATGGCATCCTTCTATACGATGAGGCATAATGTTTTGCATGTTTGTATTGGGGCTTGCATAATGATATCAATATTGTCTTTCTATTTCTAAAAGGGGAGTATATTACATAATTTATTAGATGATATCATATTCCATTATTAATTCTTCAACGCATTAGTTGATGAAATTAAATTTCTTAAACTAAAGATAAAGTTTTCATAAACATGTTAAATTCATAAAATTCTGACTATACAATTTACATTACCATTCCATGTGTGAATTAAACGATTTAGTAAGGGCATGATAATGATATGTTTATATATCATTAATCATGTGGGATGAGGTATTGTACATGAAGTGCTAAGAAAATATATAATATCCTTAGTATTTTTTAACACTGACAACTTTGAGACCTATTCAAAATTATACAAGTTTAAGAAAAAAACTATCTATGCATTTGTTGTTAACCATGCACAATAGATGAATCTAAGTGGAAAATATTTTACAACAAAACATATAAAATGAAGTTCATTACATAGAAAATCCATATGGTTACATTTGGTAGGCTGGTCATACATATATATTAGGACATTAAATCAAAGTAAAAATTAGAAAACATACATACATAACATATTTTATCTACACCAACTAAATAACAAATGTGAGCCACAATCTAAATTGGCTTCCATTTCATTATATAACACGAATACAAAGTCAAGGTCGAAACCCATTTTTTTATTATAATTAAATAAAAATATAGATACATAGACGTTAATAATGCGATATAACCACATGAACCTCACAGTCAAATATAAAATAATGAACACACACCACTGAAAAAAGTAGAAAACTCTTCTGTCAATACTGAAATTTTCAACCATAAGAGATGCTTATTTGCATGGTTGCCTTCTAAATTATCACATAGTTTATGCATCATAGGTGACCTAGGGCTCACAATTTTTGACATGACTCAATTAAACGAAATGATAGACACATAGTTAAATATGCTTATCTTTGACATAAATAGGTTCGAGTCATAATGGGTTAACTCATTTATAATACGATAAAAAAGTAGGTTTAAACGGGTTGACCCGCCTAACCCACAATGGATATGATTAAACACAATTATATAATTAGGTTAATAACATATAATACACGACATAAAATATATACGTTTAAATACAATTTATATAAAATATGTTTATATATAAGAAAATATCTTTATATTCAACTTGTTATTTGGTTATATTTTTCACATTTAGTCTTTATTTTCTCATTATATAAATATTTTTTAGTTAAAAATTAATTTTTTTTACACATTTTAAAGTTAAATGTGTTTTTTCGTGTTTAAACATGTCAATGACACAATTAATTAAATAGGTTATATGGGTCGTGTCGTGTAACCTGTTCGATAAACATGTTCGTGTTAGAGTTGAAGATAATGACAAGATTAATTAAAACAGTTCATGTTTGAGTTAAATATTTTTGTATGATACACATATCTCGATATGACACAATTAGACACGACACAATATCCGTGTTAGGATTCAAGATAATGACAGTTAATTAAAACAAATCATGTTTGGGTTGCATATTTTTATGTTATACATGTATCTTGACATGACACAATTAAACATGTCACAACACAAATTGCCCACCCCTAAGGTGACCGAAGCAATCTTACTATACGCTTCCATAATTATGTCCACATGGGGCTCACAAATGGGGAGCTGCATTGCAAATTTGGGGCCAAACTTCGCAGTAATGCACTGCATCAAAACTAGAAACTTTGCCTTTGTGTTCTCAGTCTCAACTTAGGTGTTCATTAATTTTATTATCAAATATGCGCAACAAATTTTTTTGGGTAATGATTAGTCCTATTTTATGCGTTATGCTCATAACAAAAAATATTGTACAAATTTTAAATATTCAAAAGTAAATTACAGTTGAAATTTGATTCCATGATGTATGAGAAAGGTTAAAGAAGTGAAGCTTAAGAAGTGCAATACTCAGTTGTATGAAAGATTTTTTCTATGACAAATGTGTGTTGTGGTAAGAGCTTAGGCTTACTCATGACAACAGAATTGGCAGATGTTAAATCATTTTTTTTTTTTTTACAAATTAGAGCCCAGATGGATTTCATATAAGGCAATTGGATACGAAAGATGGCTATTTCCTTACACATGTATGGACCATTTTAAAGTTCGTACATTGCTTTGCATGTGTACAAGACAAATAATTCGTATTGTCTAGTGAATAGGAATATAAGTCCACAAGCTAATAAAGCCATTTATTAAAGCAAAAAATTTTTGAACTGTGTCAACAATATGAACAAGTGTAACTGATTTGATTACAGGAATTCTTACGATGCAATAATGCACCAACATAACAAAATATAACTACAATTATAGAGTTAAATACGGTAACTAACCCTTTAGAAAGTATATATATATATATATAATGTTCATAATAATTCAATTGGCTTAAAACAAATATATTAGATCTTACAGAATAATTTATCTTAAACTATATAATTAATATTTATTTTAAGATAATAATTAAAATAAAATATCTAAAAAATAATATATATTTGCATATATATATGATACCTTATATATTGTAATATGTAAATAAATATAGAATAACTATAATGTGTATTAATATAATTATGTACAATATTATTAATATAGGACATAACATATCTTTTATTTTTTTTATTGTATATTAGCATTACTATACATAATAAATAAATATTATTAATATAATTATGAAATATATTATTATATATTTATTATTATTAATATGAAATAAATATTACGCTAAATATTTTTTAAAAGTAATATCAATATTATAAAACTATATTTATGTAGTAATTATTATTGATATAATTAAATTAGTCATATAATAATATGGTTATTATAAAAGTAACATTAATACTCTAATAAAACTTATTACAAAAATAGGAATTATTTATAATTTATAAATAGTATAGTAATATATTTCAACCAGACTAAAATGTATATTAAATAATAAATATATTTATCATATCTTTATTTCTATTTTAAATAATTTCAACTTAATATAAATATAAATAATTGTAGTATTAATATTATATTTTTAATATACTATCAAACACAGTTAACTTTATATATACCCTTTACCTTTTTCTTTTATAATTATTATACTTTTATTATTACTTCTATAGTTATAAATTCTCAATCCTTAAACTTATCATATAAACTATTTCATTCGAGTAAAAGGCCAAAAATATTTATTATATACAAAGGCAATTATCACTTTATAGATATGAAAATAAAAAACAAAAAATAAAATAAAATCACCAAAATATACAATAACATTACATTTCAAACACAAAAGTAATGGGGTCATAGACTGCTTCTTACTACAATAAGGATAAGTTGACATTTCATGTATTACATTTAATCTAAAAAATGTGAGATCAAGGGTAGAATCTCAAAATTGTTCATATCATAGATACTAGTTTACATGTGAGTCAATAATTATAAAGTGAAGTGATATTAAATCAATATTGATTTATTGAAAGTGTCATTTGTCATGTCCAACAATCAATGTGTAAATATAAACAGTGAAACAATTATATAATATTTAAGACTATTCATTTTCACATAATGGAAATGATTTTTACATATTTTTTAAAGTTGTAATTTTAAATATTTGAATAAATCGTTATGTGATATAAAAATTACTGTATTGAAGGAAAAATTGAAAGAAACTTTTATTTTTTAAAATAATTTTTTTCAATCATTAAGTCAATTTATACTTAATTTTCCAAAAATTTTTCTGTAACCCTATAAAAATTCACTAACATGTTAATGAATATTGTATAAAATAATTGAAAGTATTTGTGATATTCAAATCTAATTTGTTTTTATCTATGTCACAGTTTCTAGTCACGTCAAAGAGAAAAATTTTGTCTATTGAGTACATAAAAAAAAAAAATATATATATATCCATCAATTACCTCAATCAAAATATGGTTCATGTGACTTAATAGTAAATTATATATATTTGTAATGAAAGTTGTTTGTTTCCACTCATTACCACCCACATGATAAGTGATCTAGCTATATAAAACCCTTTAAGCTAAAGATCTATGAGCCCAAATTTTCCATACTGACATTTGGCCTATCACTTTATCTGTGTTGTTTGCAATTACTCCAATTATTAAGCTTATGGCAAGATGCTTAGGCTAGTATCCTAATATCATTTAACAAATTTCATACTTAGTTTTTTTCTAATGCCGTAAGGGACAACATTTCAAGCATCCCAACCTCTCTACATCATTTATCTAACTCATTACTCATTTTATATATTCTTATAAATTTGTTTCCAATTTCTTCACTACTTAAGACAACATAGGAATTTGAAATTTAATACTTATATGATTATGACAACATTTGTCATGGCAAATGCAGAGTTTAAATTTTTATTTTGTAGGTAATAATAATAACCTTTCATATAATGCATTCTCTTCTATAATTGGAAAACTATATGATTTTGCACGCCATAAGGACTGAATTGAAGGTTATGTTGATGAGACTAAACTATGTTTGTACAGACAAACAAATTGCAGATATGCATTATTGTTCTCAGTCTATTAAATAGTTTGATCGACATGTTTAAGATTGAAATTCTTAAGTTAATAGGACAATTTCCCACTCGAAGGGCGTTATTTCAATTGCCTCTGCAAAATGAAAAGAGGCATCCTATAGTGACTAAGACCTCAAGGACCTGATTATTTTCATAGTCCATGCAGTAATGCAATCCATCAATTTATGGGAGAATTAACCCAAAGAAAGGAAAATAATCCAAACTGAAGGTGGAGACCTGTCATCTAGTGGCAACAATAATTAAAATAATTGAAGGGAGTATGTTATCTTTTATGTGCTTCTAGTTAATAAATCATCAAACTATGTATATGTTTGAACTTATGTTTGTATTGTATTCCTATATACTTTTGTTAGTTATGTATCTATTATGGTAAATGTAATCTATTGCATTATGATCTCATATTGTGAGCACTAGATTTTTAGATCTTTAGGATATAAGCCCCATGATGAGAAACTACTAGACCTATCCCTAAATAATATGGAGGAAAATTGCACAAGAAGGAATAAAAACTTGGAAGAAGCCTTTAATCATATCCACCTCCTAATTAAACCTAACCTTGAAAGCCTCGAAAGAAAGCCAATTTGTTGGCTACACAATTAACTTAATTGGTTGTACAACCAACCACATGGCTATACAGATAAGCCTTAAATCCTAATTGAAAGAAACTTTTGGAACAGTTGACCTTTGACCCTCAATTTGTTTAATATCCAACCTCTAATTTATATAACCAACCATTTGGCTATATAAAATAACTTAAAACTCTAATTCTCTAAAAGATTCTTTTATCCTATCTACTGGAGATTAAGGATTAAGTGCAACTCTAGCCATTAGGCTTAGGTGCACCCTTCTCACCATTATGAATATCTATCCTATTAAGGGACAGTGGAAGGCTTGAAAACCTTAGTTTTACTTTGTTAAATAACACTCTTACAACCATTAAAATGTTCTTAGCATATAAAAAATCTAAACGCCTAACTCCCAAACCAAAGATTCAATGTCCCCTAACTTGAAGTTGAATATATTCATGACACATGAACATGATAAGGTAGGCGGTTTCCCACTTGGATGTGATAAGAGATCACCGTTGTAATTGTCATCTCCATTAACACTTAGGGTGATTTAAACTATTGTTTTGATTTTGACTTGGCACTAACATGTTTTCTCTTTTGGTAGGTTAAGATGCATCTTATTCATATATTGCATATATGTTTATATCAACACATACTAAATCCACATCTAAGATCATATGTGTACCCCTCCCCTTAATGAATACTTGTAATTGATTGATGATATGTTTGATTTGAGTTGTGTTACATGAATGCTTTAGGACCATTAAAATGGACTAATTAATAATATGGCTAAAATTGTAATTGTGAACCAAAGATGCCTAAAGGCCAAAACTATAAATTTGAGTGATTTGAGCCAAATCTCTTTCCAATGTCGTACCTAATCATCAAACCCAACCTTTAATGTGATGAAGATATATTGGGCTTTTTAATTAACTTATTAGACTTAGAATCCATCACTGTTTGAAATTTTATCCCAACCAAAGTCGGTGGTGACTTTGTTTTTACTTAGGGGCAAGGGTAATACCAAAGTATTGCCATGCCTTAGTCCTTCGTTGATCATTTGATTACTAATAAGGGCTTCAAATCTTATGAGGTGTTCCTAAAAGATCCTTCGATGATCCTAAGTGCATGCCATCAACTAGGGTTGTACCAATGTATGACCTTTGCCCTTTTCGACCTCTCGATGGTTGATAAAAGGATTAGAATTGCAAGCAATATTCCACTCATTCGAGTGCAATTGCGAAATCAAAATGCTTACAATGGTGACTCCACTAGGGACTCAAAATTAACTTCACATTTATTCTCCAGTCCACTTTTACAGTACTATCCTTATTATTAATAAGTCTATTGCATCCATTTAGCCTCATCACTTTACCATATGTATTAGGTTTGCCTTATAGACAAATTGATGAATTCTCCAAATTTGAAACCTAAGCTCTATTTGAGCTTAAAAAATGGTGAGGGGAGTTCATCATTAATGACTAAGTACCTTTAAGTATATTAAATGAGGGGTTTATGACAACTGTCTCTTAAGCTTATAGGAGTTATCTACTTCAAAAACCTTTTTAATCGATAGGCATGTGTAGAAGCTAATAGTACCTTAAAATAGAAAAATCCACTTGTTTGCATTTTTTTAAGGGATAGTTGAAGCCCTTAAAAAACATGGCTAAGTATTCCCCTATATAAATATGCAATATAATCCCTTTCCCCTTTGATGTAAATGTTCAAATCCCCTATGTAAGCACTAGTGTATTCCCCATTCTCCATTATGCAAATGCTCTCCTTCATGTAAATACTTTTATCTCTTATGCAAATACTTATGTACATCCCTTCCTCTTCATTGTAAAAAGGATACTTCTTCCATTTTATACATCCTTGTTATTAATGTAAAAAGATTCCTTATGTAAATGTTAACACCTCTTATTGATTCTTTCTTCTTTATGTACAATATTCATACAATATTCTTTCTACCCTATATGGTTCAAAGGACCATACATATTTTCTATCGAACGTCGATAAAAGAATAAGACCACATCTATAAAAGAGCCATTGGATCTCATTTCTGAGAGAAATAAGGTTAGAAGGATTTTTTTTTTTGTGAATAATGTGTGCATTTCTTGCATAGATATATTATTATTTGCTCATGCAACACCTTTTAGAAAAGAAAAGGGAAACTACTAGTTAGGAAGAGCAAAACACCTAGCCCAATTTAGAGATCAAAGTTACTCATAGAACCAACAATACCACTAAAAGTGATAGAAAAGATGAGAGTTGAGTTCAACCAGATGATAGAGGAAAGGGTGTTGAAGGTGGTGAATAAGCACCTTAATGAGATCCTAAACAAAAAAGAAACTTTTCTTATTAGAATCGATAAATGGAAAGTACCCATGGAGACTTTGCCACTTGTGGTTATTGATGATGATTTGTTAGGGGTGAAAAAATATCACAAAAGTAAAGCATTTAAAGAGGCAGGTAGTATAATAATAGTTCCTATGAGAATATAAAAAGTGGGAAAGAGAATGCTCAATTTGAAGGCTTACGAAGCAATTGGAGAAAATTCAAAAGACTTTGGGTACTAAAGGTCTAAAATAAGAGACCAACATTGAAGAACTGCTAGCCACCATACTTGAGAAACTTCTAGTTAATTTTTAGATGCCCAAACTCCTTAAGATCATGGGGATTCAAAATGCAAAGAACAATGTCCATTCATACATGGTTGTTATGAAGATATCTAAGGTCCCAACGAATATGATGTTAGAGCTTTTTGAGTTGTCACTGAATGAAATTTTAAAAACCTGGTATTTTAACTAGCCCAAACTGATCAAGAAGGACTGGAAAGAAATGATCAAGGCTTTTGAGAAATACTATGCATGCAATTTAGATTTGGAAGTCACCTTCTAAGATCTAGAATGATTCAGGAAAAAAACTAGAGAAAGCTTTAATAACTATTTAATGAGGTGGAAAAGAATGGCCTTCAAGGTAATAACACAACCTATAGAGAGAGAACAAGTCTGAATGATTGTTAGAAGAGCCTTACATGACATTAGCATTAGAATTAAGGTGATGCTGGTGTAAAATTTTAAGGATATTAAGCAATTGAAGAATTAGAGACAGAGTTAAAGAAATAATATTATAGGAAGAGGAATCTCCCATCCTGAGCTTAAAGAAAAAGGAATCAGAGGGTGGATGTAAATGTAACATGCCCCATGATATAGTTTATAGACTTGAGCATGCCTCTATCTAAGGCATTTGAAAGACTATAAAAGAAGGGATTGCTAAAGTAGCTTGTGCCCAAGCCACCCCTTAATACTTTGCCAATGGGGTATGACACCAGTGCTCATTATTCTTTTCACTAAGGAGTTGGGCATAACACAAATGACTATTACAAATTGAGACATGAGATTTAGGATCTTATTAATAATAAGATGATTGCTGTACTAAATGGGTGGCCAAACATTAGAGAGAATCCACTTCCAAACTATTATAATGTCCAACCACCTAACCAAGGAATGTTTATCATATATCCTAGGAATCTTGAAGAAATTGTTATGGCTGCTTTTGAGGAGATGCCCCGTGTAAAGGTTGTAGTTATTACTTATGCCAATAATCCTTTGGAGAGTTCAAATAAGGAGATAGAAAAGGTTAAGAAGAAAATAATGATTAGTCTATGAAATGAAAGTGATGACTAGAAGGAAGAGAAACAAGTCAGTCATGTCACTAGAAATGAAAAGTACTATCCTGACGGAGGAAGCTCCCAAAGAGCCTAGAGTTGAGAAAGAGCCAGAGAGATCCATGATAAAGGAGAAAAAGGATCAGAAGCCCATCTTGAGTTAACTGAAGAGGATACATGCTCAAATTTGTGTGTAGGAGTTGTTAATCAAATCCAAGGAGTACAAGAAGCCTATGGTTAAGGCATTGTCTAGTATGGCTATTTCTAAGGAAGCATCGCTTATGGATGTTGTGGCATTAGTGATTAATAAAGGTAAAAATTTTTCTGATAAAGATCTACCTCTTGAGGGAAAGAACCACAACATGGAATTATTTATTAGAGCCAAAATGAAAGGGAGGCATACACCTTATGTGATGGTGGACATGGCTCTGAAATTAATATTTGTCCCTTAGAGGTACTATCAAAGTTTGGGATGTCTATGATAGATTTAAAGGCATATGATAGCATTATTCAAGCCTATGATGGTAGTAAAAGGCCAATAACTAAGGTATTTAACACAATTATGAAAACAAGAGTTGTAGAGGCCATGGTGGAGTTCACTATGTTAGATATATCAATAACATTCTCATTATTATTGGAAAGGCCAAGGTACCATCCTCTAGGGGGGAGTGTCATCTATTATGTACTAAAAGGTGAAGATCCCCTATAAAAGGGAGATAGTTACCATTTGCATTAGAGTGGGAGAAATGGTTTATACTTTAAGCATAATAGTTCCTCATCTTAAAGGTTTTCAAGTTGTTGGGGTTATTTATGACTAAATAGATTAAAAGGTGGCAAGCATCATAGAGAATATAAACTTTCTCTCGGGACAGGGATTAGGAAAAAATTCTACCGGTGTACTGAAACTACCTCACATCTTTACTTAGACTACTAAAGTTGGTTTATGCTTTTGTACAAATTTTGAAAAGGTGGTGAGTAAAGATCTCTAAGGGCTATTAGTAAATTTCTTCATGAAAAAGGGAAAAGTGATTGAGCAAGAAAAGATGGAAATTGAGTCCCTTGGTGATCTAGAGAAGACATGCACACAAATGTAAGTCTAAGATGTGGAGTCTGGGTATTGGAACTATTAGGAATCATTTAAAAAGAAAGAAGGCTATAAAGGTAGAAAGTTGAGAAAAGGCAAAGAGATGATGAAGGCTGAGGAGATGAAGAAAAAGATACTTTCATAGTGTTGTATGGCCTACAAACCAGTTGGCCATGGAAAGACAAGAAGAAGATTCCTGATGGAGAATGGAATGGGATGTTTCAACAATATATGATTGATCAGTAGATATAGGAGACAAGTAAGATAGTCAAGAAGAAATATGTTGAGTTAGTTGCATCTTATGAAGACCCAAGATGGGGATAGAGCATACCATGCAGTTATGTTAAAAGAAAGAATGTAGGGATTAATCTAGCCAATATTGAGATCATGATTGTTAATTCCATCGATAATGTGGAAGGTGAATAGGCATAGGGATAGTCGTCAAGGGTAGAAAGTGCTAGGTTAGATGGAATGGCACTGTGCAAAGCTTCCTAACAATTGAGTTAGATACTGAGTAAATAAAGCAGGAATTTGAAGGGATTATGAATGCTATGACTAATACTAAAAATAAACATAACATTAATCCTGGGCAGTTTGTAGATGGTTTGAAGACTATTTTTAAAGTGGCTAATGAAAAGGTATGTAAAGAAGGGAAGAATCAAGAAAAGGCTAATGTTAAAGAGACCTTAATTGCACCTTCTAACGAGTCTCCCAACCTTGATGTTCTTGATGTTTTTATCTTTATCCTGTTTAAGGATGATCATGTATTTATTTCAAAGTTTAAGGTAATGAATGATGAGTTTGCTTATTGGTGTGATGTCTTTCCTGATGGTATTGTGCATGATAGGCATCATTTCACAAGCATATTTGATAATAACTCTATGCATACCACTGCATTAAATCTTGGCACATAGAAAAATACAAAGATTTTGCTCATTGCCAATAACATCACACCGAAGGAGTAAAGGAAATTTAAACAACTATTAAGGAAGTATCAAAGGGTTTTTGCATGGACCTATGAGGATATGCTAAGGGTTGATTGACGAATAGTTGGACATAGGATTCCTACTTACCAACATATGAGATTAGTGAAATAGAAGGTTAGGCAAGCCAAAATATGCTTAGTTAGTAGAAGAAGAAATGACAAAGTAGTTAAAGACCAAGTTCTTAAAAGTGGTTTGAATGGTTGGCCAACATAGTGCCAATGCTCAAGAAAGATAGACGGGGTAAGAATATGCATGGATTATAGAGATCTGAATAATGTGTTCCTAAAGATGGCTTTCCTTTCCACCGTATTGATGTTTTAGTCAACAATGCCATAACTTATGTTATGTATTCATTCATGGATGGATTCTCTAATTACAATTAAATCCTTATGGCCATTACATATAAGATGAAGACTTCCTTTAACACTAGATGAGGTAGATACTATTATCGAGTAATGCCATTTAGGTTAAAAAAATGTTGGCGCGACCTATTAATAGATGACAATGACACTATTCCATGACTTGATTCATAAGGAGATGAAGGCATATGTCAATGATATGATGGTAAAATCAAAAACTCAAAAGGGACACTTTGAGGCCTTAAAAAAAATTATATAAAGGGTATACCAATATAACCTTAGGCTTAATTCAAAGAAATGTGTGTTTGGGGCTACTTGGGCAAATTATTGGGACACATAGTGAATGAGAAAAGAATTGAAGTAGATTCAGATAAAGTAAAAACCATTTAAGATATGCTTGCCAATGATAGAAAAGTAGGTTTTAGGGTTTATAAGGCACCTTTAATAAATCAATAGGTTCGTAGCTAGGCTCACTCTTATTAGCTTTAAGTCGTTGAGAAAAGATCAATTATTAGTATAGAATGAGTAATGCCAAAAGGCCTTCGAAAAGAAAAAAGAGCATTTGTCTAATCTGTTAGTGCTGAGACTGCCAAAGCCATGCAAACCATTGATCTTACACTTGACAGTGGAGTAGATATCTGTAGGGGCAATGTTAACACATGAGGACAAAGAAGGGAATGAACATGTTGTGTATTACTTTATTAAAAGGTTGCTCTCATATCAAAAGAAGTACAACTAGATTGAGAAGACAAGTCTGGTAATGGTTTAAGCTATAAAGAAGTTAGGATATCACTTTTAATCTTACTTAGTAGATGTTATCTTAAAGCTAGATCTAGTTAAATACTTACATAAGGCTTTATCTTTGACTCAAAAATTAGCAAATGATTGATACTTTGATAAAGCTCGACATCAAATATATCATGAAAAAGGTGATCAAAGGCTAAAAAATTATAAAGTACCTTATATAACAATTATTTATAAAAAGCAAATTATAACCTCATTAAGTTCCCAATGAAGGCTTACGAGCAATAAAGCCCCAAGGATGGAAATGTATTTTGATGGAGCGGTGAACAAGAAAGTTGAAAGTGGAAGAGTGATTTTGGTTTCACCAGAAGGAGAATTGCTCGTTATGGCCAAAAAGCTGAACTTTAGCATAACCAATAACATAATAGAGTATGAAACATATGTATTTGGGTTAGGGTTACTGGTGCTAATAAGGGTGAAGTTAGCAGAGATATTAAAAGATTCTTTATTAGTCATTTCTTACAGCATGGATGAATAGGAATTGGAGAAACAATTGAGTCCATTCTTAGAGTATTTGAAAATGTTAAGATAAGACTTCAAATGATTGTGTTTCATTACCTTCTATGAGAAGAGAACATGATGGAAAATGTCTTGACTACTTTGGTTGTTATATGAGATGGACCTGAGAAAATGCCAATGAAACCCTGACTCACACTTAAATCTAAAACACCGTGCTATGATGGGGAAAGAGTGAAGTAAATGATAGTAGTAGATCGTCCATGGTAATATGATGTGCAGTGGTAATTGGAGAGTGGCATGTATTCTAAAGGGGTTGTAAAGAAAGATAGGAATGTTATTCAAAGGTTGAATTCGCAGTTCATGGTCTATGATGGTGTGGTGTATAAACGAATGCTTAAAAGTGTTCATTTAGACTGTTTGTCAAAAGAAGAAGCTAGTAGGATAATGGAAGAGGTACATACAGGGGTCTGTAATCCCCATATGAATGAAATGACTTTGGCTTGAAAAATCTTAATGATAGGATACTACTTAACAATTATGGAGTAGGATTGCTTCATAATCTTGAGGAGTAGTTAAAGTTACAAAATTTGAACTTACCTTGGCCATTTGCAGTATGGGAATTGTTGTGATTGGAGAAATCAAACTAGCTTCTACGAGGGGTCATAAGTGGATTATGAAGTCTATATACTAGTTTTTGAAGTAGGTGAAAGCTCAATCCTTTAAAAAGTTAGGGGAAAAAATGAATGGGTCAATTTATAGAGAAAATCTCATCTAATGCTATGGTGTGCCACATCACATTATGACAAATAATAGAGTACATTTTCATGCTAAGGTTAGAACAATCCTGGAGATTATGGGGTGATTCACCATAAATCCTCACTTTATAGGTGAGAAAATGACATAATTAAGGCTATTAAGAACGCCAAGAGTATCCTAGCTAATAAGGTGAAAATCTATAAGGACTAGATGAAAAAGGTACCCTTTACACTATAGAGATATTAAACCACTGCCAAAACATTTATAGGATTGATGCCTTATTCTTTGGTATAAGGAATGGAGGTAGTATTGCTACTCATAATAGAGATGAAATCCCTTTGAGTGTTGGTTAAGATAAATATTCCTACGTATTAGTGGGTCAAAAATTGATATGACTAGTTGGCTTTATTGGATGAGAAGAGGCTGAAAGTCTTTTACCATATTCAATTATACCAAGCAACGATGGCGTGCACCTTCAATAAAAAGGTTAAGATAAACACAATAAAGGTCGATGACTTAGTTTTTAAAGGTCGATGAATTAGTATTAAAGCCGATGCAATCATAAGCTCAGGATCATAGGGAAAAATTTAATCCAAATTAAAAAGTCCCTAGATGGTCAAACAAATGTAGTCAAGTGGTATTGTAAAACTATTAGACTCGGATGGGAATGAGTTTTCTAAATAGATAATCATAGATAGGTTGATGAAGTACTTCATGTGAGAAAGTGAGAAAAGAAAATTAAACATGGCCACTAAGTTGAAAATTCGTGAGGCAACTTAGGTTAAAAATTAGGGTGTAAGAAAACAAAAAAGAAGACAAAAGAAAAGAAAGAATAAATGAGTGCACTAAGTTGAAAACTTATGAAGACAACTTAAATAAAAATTAGGGCAAGAAAAAAAGAAATAAAATAAATAAAGTAAAAGGTGAGATAGTGTGAACAACTACTGGGGAAATGACAACGTGCCAACAAAGGGTATTGGTTGAAAAAAAGACAATGGAGAGAGGACCACTAAGAATAAGGGATGAAGAACAAAGAGCTGACACATGAAAGACAATGATCTAGTGTGCCATTATCAAAAGCAATAACAACACATCTAATGAATATATAAATTATAATAATTCATAACAAGCATAACACTAGATGAAAATGCATTTTCATAATGAAAGTAATATTTGTCAAATATTTTCTTAAACTAAATGAAATATAGGAAATTATTTCTCTATTCTAAATGTTTTTGTTAAAATTAAAAAGCCTTATTCCTCTAACCATCACACAACCAAGCCTCAAAATCAACATCATTAGAGGTAAAGGCCTCAGTAGGGAAGATGTGATAGATGTAACGATAAACTCATATGGCCTCAACCTTATCTAAGAAGTTTTTGAATCAAGGGTCCCCTTGTGAAAGAAGGAAGAAAGTCCACTGTATCCTCGTGACCCTAAATTATTAATAGATTATGTTGGGTCATAGAAAGTGCTCAATGTCAGCGTATGAATAATTACACACCCTTCATAGGTCCTTAAGATAACTCTAATTAGTCTTCAATAGGGATAGATCCATTAGATGTTAGAACCTGAGATATGATTAGCCACTCAATCCTAATAGAAGTAAGTCTCAACAAATGACAACTCAAATAGTGTTGTGGGAAATAGAATCTCACATCCATAATGAGAAACTTTATCAAAACTTGCTTCTCCTATAGCAATATTTGGAAAAAAAAATGAAAAGCTCATTAGGTTGAAAATTTAAAAGGGCAACTTAAGTGAAAATGAGTAGCCCCATTGGATTGAAAACCCACGAGGGTGGTCTAGGTAAAAAGATAAAAATAAAAATAAAAATAAAAAATTAATCAAAAGAAAAATTAATAAAAAAAATAAAAAGTTGCAAAAGAAACCTATACCTGAAGTAGTAGTGCACTCTCGAAAAAAGATTCACTAATAGCTAAGAATATCTTGTCTAGGTCCATTATAGTCTCACCAAGGATCATAAGATGTGAGATTCTTCCCAACTTGATATGCTTAATGAGTTCTAAGACCTGAATGTCAATCTCTCCATCATCTCCCATATAACATGGCTATTAAAATAAAGGCTTGAGCAGCAATAACATGACCTTTTGAGGGGTGTAGAGCAAGTAAAACAAATTTTAGAATATTCTCCTCTCCTAAAGTGTATAAGGGTACATCATCATAACATAGATAAAAAAAACTCCACCATCTTTCAAATATATGAGTAACCTAAGCACAATAATACAATTCAGTTTGTACTAGTGATGTGACACTTGAGAATAACACCTCTGTCTTTCTAAAGTGGAAAGAATAGATAGTTAAGTCTTAATAATTGCGAGTCATCTATATGAAGTCAATGTTGAGTTAGACGAAAGAAAGATAACGAAGGGCTTCAAAATCTGACCAAGAAAGATTGGACTAATTTAGTGTGGGGAGAGACTTCAAAAATTCCCTAGCCATGGGAAAGAATTCATAAAAAGTATTTGGGAGTGCAGAAATTGAGAAGAGAGTTTTAAAAGGAGTAAAAAGGTAAATAGTGTTTGACAGTTGTTAACTGATGGTTGTACTGACTAGACTTATTGTTTGTGAAAATAACATAGTAGTCGATATAGATAATTTTTATTACAATTTCTATAGTAAAGTTTCCTTTGCATTTTTTGGTAATCAGTTTGTTTCAGACTTATTTAAAGGAGGACATGTATATGCAAATAAGGTGAATCAATATGTCATACACACACAGTTGCATAAAGATCATAAAAAAAAAAAATTCTATTATGGCAAATCCTATAAAAATTGGGTATGCTATAGCCCAAAATAGCTTAAGTATTCTAGCATTTAAAAAAATAAAGAGGCCTAAACATATTCCAGTATTATACTGCAACTTGAATCAATGTGCCAAAATTCCTATAGCTTGTTATAATTATGAATAACAAAAAGAATCTAAAGTCTAAAGCTTGAGAAGATCTGAGAGTAGCTACAACAGGACTAATCCTCGTCATTCTCCTCCTCAAAAGTACCTATATAATCTTCGAACTCCTTCGGTAAGGGTGACTTCAGGCTTATTCTAAGCTTTGTTAGCTTGGCACGCGTCTCTCGAAGCTCCTAACTCCTTTATTGGATCACTTCCTACAGTAAGCACTGGGTTAAGATGGTTAAGACATGCATATATTAACACAAACATGCACATATGAGTTGCATTCTTACTAACCTATAATTCGCATGTCTATTGGGTAAACGTTCGCTTCAGTGTGATGATGAGGTCAAACATGTGCTTAGCCTAAACATATAAAATTTACACAAATGCAAAATAAAGTCAACAAGCATAATAAGAAATAAGAAATGTAAAGTAGAAAATAAAGAAGTACTTATGTGAGTTGTACTGAGGGGCTCAAATGAACGCAAAGAATAGGTAAGCTCTAACACCGTCATGGAGCTTACGAATGAGGAGACAAACATCTTCATAAATTTATTGAAAAATTGATCCACCTACTAACTTTAATGGGTTCCAAACGCAATGTATACATGGTTTAAATCGATCTGTAGCTCTTTATTTTCACTACTGGCACTGAAGTCATTCATTTAAAGTGAGTCATCGTACCACAATTACTTTATCATAGCATTGCCCCCACATGCGCCTCGTCTTAAATGAATGACTAGATACATGCCTCAGATATTGAAGTTGCACTAGCCAATAACCCCTTCATCCATGCTCTATATGCCTAGCACTTATAACATATTGCTCATTAGGCTGCAACTTTAAATCCCACTGAAGCTCCACTCCCTCTAAGTCACTTTTCCAAAATATTTTCTTCTGCGAAGGCTATGGCACAAGGTGTGCATCGAGGTCGTCTTGCCAAAGCAACATCTACTCTTTGAAGGATTACTCTCAAATGGAAGGCCCTACTAGTAGGTGGCATCAAAAGGAACACCTCTTCACCTTTATTTGATTTAGATGCCATATGTCTATAGGCCCTTATAATCCAAGTAGAGTTGTAAAAAAAGAAACACTCATTGTAATTATTCTAATAAACACATAAATCATAAAGGCTAATAGTTTGACTTTTATTTTTTGTAGGCTAATATACCTAAGCCATCGTTAGCTCATTCATAGGGTTACACTAGATCTTTAGTGACTTCTCTCTCACACTATAATTGAGGGTAGTAAAACTCCATGATTTTGAGGAGGTTGTTGCCCTTAAGCAACACTAATTGTTAGACTAGTTTGATTTAACCTAAGTCATGAACCTCTTTTGATCTTGACAATAGAGATTGATCAATTTTAATACTTTTATTAAGTGTTGTTTTGTAGATTATAAGTTAGATTTTTTCATTGGAAGTTAGATGGAGTTTAAAATCTCCAACCTTATAAAGATCATTCTAATTCACGGTGTGTGTATGGTAAATCGCAACCGCGAATTAATCACAAGAAAGGATGAAGCTAGGATAAAAGAAATCACGGGCTATCTCACTGCCATGAACCAGGCAAAGATTGCCAAGCCTTAGTCACAAAGGAATTCACAGTGAGTGTCGCGTCTGAGTTGTGATCGCGACTTTCATTATAACAAATGAAGGAACCAAAGCCATAACCATAACATGCCAAGTGTACCAAGTGTCCGTTCAAAGATAAAAAATCATTAGGGTAAAAATTCAATAGCAACTGCGACTCAAAGAGTTGAAGTTTTCTCTTTAAACAAAGGAATTCGCGGTTTCAGTCGTACTCAAGGCATTATTGTGTCGCGACCACGACTTTTGAGAGTGGTTAGAACACAACAACTATATTTTCCTGGATGACCAATGAAAAGCTGACACGTGGACTAGACATTAGACACAAATGGAGTTTTTTGCCGAAATTTTTAACTCCTCTATGGAAATTAGGAATTTGCAACCGCGAAAAGGTAACAGTGATCGCGACTGTAGCTTGACAAGCATTTAATACTGAATTTGCTTAGCACATCTTGGAGATTTGTTGATAGTTTTAGTCTAACATCTCTTTGGTGGATATGACCTATAATTTGTAACCATACTCTTGTTAATTTGCTATTCATTCTTTCAATTCTCATTTATGCTTTTGTGATTATTTGGTGTAAGCAATAAACACCATTGTAAGAGGTTTTAGTGTGAGCCTTGAAAACACTTATGAGAGGTTTTAGTGTGAACCTTAAAAACACTTGTAAAAGGTTTTTATGTGAGCCTAGAAAACACAAGTTGTAAAAGTTTGGTGTGAGCTTAGAAACACCTATTGAGTTGAGTGAAACAACCAATTGTAGAGAATTGGAGATTGAATATAGGGTTATTAACACCATAACCACTATAAACACTTGTGTCAATATCCTTCTTCTCCTACTCATCTTCTTAAACACATTAACCTCTTTTTAATTTTTAAATTAAGCACTAATTCAATCTTACCTTCTTGGTGCCTTAGGCCAACACTAACTTTATAGCCTAAGCTTATCAAGAACACATTGGTAGTTAAACAAAAGAAATGAAAATAAGAAGAAAATAAAAAGAAATATGCATTTGAGCAATACATACCTCAAGCACTCTCTAGTAGCCATTGAGGTATGATAACCCAAGACAATAATGATTCAAGTATAACCCAAGACAATAATGATTCAAGTTTTTATAGAGGTGGGCTATCACTGTCGACCTCTATATGAATTGTCATGCTAAACGAAGGTCCTTTAGAGCTGATAGTAGACAAATCTCTACAGTATCATTTGAGTTAGAAAATAATGTCTTCATCAAGCTGTACAGGAGAAAACACTAGATGGTTTGGTTAATTTGGTTTTAAGAGCTCCAAACGGTGATCATCAAGGAGCTCTTCTTCAAGCTTGAGCTTTCAAAACCATTATTCCCTTCCTACAGGGAATACATCTAAGTAGTCATCTAATGTAATTGGCTTGCAACACCAGATTAAAGGCTTTGGCATTGGTCAAAAAAGGTATACCCGAGCAACGAACCTCGATTAAGCAAGTGAAGCCACCTAGCATAGAGGTTAACTCACTGATCTACAAAAGGTGGAATGTATGGATGGTATCCATCCACCTTTATGCTTGTATGATTGTCATATCCCTCTTGAAAGGCTGATCTGACAATTTCATAGAAAGAGGAGAAGTCCTATCTTCTTGAACGTCGCAAGTGCCTGAGGAAGAAGAGGCCTAAACCATAGGCCAACGAGTGTGATCGCCATAATCCCCTTGCAGAAGGGAATATCACCTCGAAAGAAAAAAGTGAGAAAAATAAAAAGCACAACACAAATGAATAAGAAAACAATTACAATGAACAATGCATGCAAGAGACACAATAATGCATGCAAAAAGCCAAAAATTAAAAATAACAACAATACGAGATTTTAGGTATATGTATTATACACAAATTCATTTTGTAAATTAACTTTTCATGTTTTTGCATATAGGAATATACAAAATACAAATTAAGTGCGAAAAAAGTAAAAAACCATGATTACTCATAAAATTTTAGGAAAACAACATAAGAAAACTCCTAAGTTACGCATAAAATTGAATAAAATAATTTTTTAGACTGATCTAGATTTTCATGCAAGCATATGGGAAATAATGCACAAAGCTTGAATAATGTCAGATGCATACAATGAAAATATTGGATTCACAAGCATCACATATATTAATTAGCAAAAATCAGACAAAAATTGCAAAAAGAAATTGATCCATAGAGTTTCAAAATTTTTTTGCAAAATTAGCAAAATTAATTCACAAGCAAACAAACATTCATAAAATTTGGTAAAATTTTAGTAATTTCCAGAAATAAAATTTTCTAGTCTGACATATATATACTTTGCTTTTCTAAATTATTTTATAGCTAACTCAAATAATTTCAATATACAAGAATTAAGGAAATTGGAAATGCAACACAAGCATGCAAAATGAGTTAGTAATCGAGCAAAACAATCAGACAGTCATTCTTTAAATTTTATGAGCTTCCAATATGCTAATTTAATTTTTGAAAACTAACCTAATGTTCACATGTATATTAGGGTTTGTGACAGTGCCTCAAATTCAAAAGGGCTAAAAATAAAAAAGAAGAAGAAGAAATAAATACAAAAGCTAAGAATGGATAACCTACCACTTCAAAGGCAACCTTGAGAAGATGTGAGTAGAGATCATAGACCAAGTATGCATCGCTACCCAACTTCAAACCCTTCAGGTATGTCTTCGAAAGCATATGCTTGAGTGGTAAGGCTGATGCAACTCATCATAGAGAATATCATCTCCTTTAAGAAAAATATCGAAAGCATCATGAAATTCATGCATTAATGCATCATGGTGTACCATCACAAATCCAGAAGCAAAAGGAAGCTAAGGGCTAAATCTAGATAGTTTGAAGTGTGAGAAAAGAAAAGAGTGAAAAATGAGGGAACAAGAACGAGGATTGGCCAAAAGGGTATATATACCTGAGGTTGTATGTACAAACAATCTCTTATTTATGTGGACAACTAATACCTCTTTGTGCCCTAAAATTCTCAATACCCCTTTTGCATTTTCATTTAGTTTTTTTTGCAGACAAGTTCATATCTATGCAGACCATTAAACTAACTAAGAAAAGAGGAAGGAAATAAAAGGAAAGAAAGAAAAGGAAAAGGAAGAAAAAAAAAAAGCCAAGGGAACAAAGAAGAATTCTCTTCAACTAAATTTGATAAAAGACCAAAATGCCCCTAGATACTCCAAAACCAAAACAAGCTAAGATAATCAAGCTCAAATGCTAAGGAAGCTAATCAAAACGTCATTACCATGATATAAGATTCTCTATTAAATTCCAAGAAAGACCACTAACACATCGTCTCACTTTCAATAACTGTTAAAACATAAAATATTCTTTAGTACTTGTTAGAGGGTTGTTGAATCATCACTGATTATCATCATATGAAATATTCTTTAGTGTTTGCTAGATGGCTATTGGGTTGTCATTTCTTAGCAGAATGGTTATTAGAGTTTGATTTCAACTTCAATACATATGAGAATGAATATTTTCTTAATAATGTCATGATTGCATTTTTATTTAATATCTCTTTTGTTTACAGTTAAATGATAAATTCCATGGATAGTTAATTCTACCTAATGTCATCAAGTATGTGATTTGATAGTAAAACATTTAGGTGTAAAAAATTATATTTTAAATTTTCTCTAGTTGGTCATTATTGTTAGGATAATAATGAATGAAGACTAGTATATGTTTTGATTGATGACTATATTTTACTAGTCATGAATATGTGATATTAAGCCGAACACATAAATATACATTTAAGAAATATTGTATTGGACTGACTTGCTATGAGAATACCTATATGGATAAACTATCATAAGTGATTCTCATACAATAGTGTTAACTTAATGCTCTAACCTAAAAGTCACCATGGATTCTAATATGTACTTCATGTTTTGATGCGGTCCAACATTATCTTTAATTGGATGATTATGCAAATTAGCATTGGACATGAAGTAAATCATATAGAGGAAAATGAGTGATTGAGAAAAAAATGTATCGCTCATGTATCTATGAGAAATATATCCATGAGCCATTCGATAAGTTAGACTAAAGAGATTGCATGGCCATGTGAAAATGAATTGATAAAGGTTATCAATGTCATTTTATATTAGTTTACTTGGACAACGAGATATAATTGAATGATATAAGGATACATGATCTATGTATTATGTTTAATTGAGATATAATGTGACAAAAGGATTATAATACTATTTATGAGATAGGTTAGATCATATTCTTAACCTTCACATAATTTGGATAGTTATGATGTCTTACTAGAGGTCACTTATGACTTGTGAGCCATAAATAGGTTTTGCACCAATGCTAATAATATGTGAACCTATAGGGTCACACACTTAGAACATGCCTAAAAACAAATGGTATTTTCATACACTTAGAACATGGCCAAAATAAATGGTATTTTCTACTCTTTATAGATATATATATTAAGCTTATTAAAGATATTATCTTGATATTTAGATATCCTTTTCATTTTAACTTTAAAAATGAACAAGATATCTAAAAATCAAGATAAAATATTTAATAATCTTAATAAAAATAAATATAAATATATATATATATCTATCTAGTAGAGAATGCCATTTTGTATTTGGCCTATTATATGTGAGACACTGTAGAGGTTCACAAAAGATTACAATAAATGAAATTCTCTTGCATTTACATCTATTTGGTAGAGTATTTATAACTAATACCTACCAAAGAGATGGTACTAAC
>CATIWR010568667.1:0-23004 GCA_949677035.1 Omphalea diandra | reverse complement strand
ATATCTGTATGTGTGTGTGTGGTTTGATTTTTTTGATATAGGACAATTTCAATACAGTTCGGTCTGGTTTTCAGTTTGCTTAATATAAAATCTCCAGTATCATTCCATTTAAAAAATCAATATGATTCAATTCAATATTTTACTATTCACATAAGAGATTTTCAGTTTTAGTTTGATGCAATTTGGTTATTCGGTGTAATTCGAGAATCTTTAAGTCCTGTGCTCATGCTTAGATGCAAATTATATGGGTAATCTTTTTGATAAAAAGAGCACTTCTAGAACTTGTCAATTTATTGGTAAATATTTGTTTTTGAGTTTAGTAAGAAGCAAGTTTCAGTTACCTTGTCCACCATTAAAGCAAAAATATATGGCAACTAGTTGTTGCACAAAAGTTCTTTGGATAAAACACTAACCCAAGGATTATGGTGAAGATGTTGATCACATTCTCATCAAATATGACATTACAAATGCAATAAATCTTTCCCAAAATCTCATTCAACATTCCAGAAGCAAACATATAGATATTGGGCATCATTTCTTGAAAGAACATGTGCAAAATGATAATGCTGTATTAGAATTTATTGACATAAACAACCAATTAACTGATATTTTCACTAAACCTTTTAATAATGAAAGGATGAATTTCATCAAAAGGGAGTTAGGGATGCTATTTGTGATCTCTCTAGAATGAAAAGAAGTCTCATTGCTTACATAGATTATTGATTCTTTGATACTTGATATATATATAGTGATTTTAATGTTTTATGTACTTATATGTGTTATGATGAATTGATTGAACTTGCATTTGAGTTTTTTTCATATTCATATTGTTGAATCTATTATGTAAACATTAATTTGAATGCTTAATATAAGGGACTTTTGAAAATATTTTGTGTTTGAGATTATTCTTAAAACTAGTTTGTAAATTACAATCAAGATCTTCAATCATAGTAAATACTTGTTAGACATTTTATTCTTCAAACTTTTTGAAATTTCGTGCTAGTGACATGTTATTTACGATCGTGACTTTCAAAATTTTTCAAATTTGACTATTTCCAATGCATCTTTTTGAGGTTAAACAAGCCATTATTCACATTTTTTGGAATTTGTAGTTGTGACTCCCTTTTGGTGTTCGTAAATTACAAAATCTGCTGGGCAATAACTTTTTGTTCTACAATGGCCTTTTAAGCATTTAATGCATTGTTAGACTTTTTTTTTTCCTTCCCTTGCCTATTTAAATGAATTTTTAAACCTCTCTTCCACTTTTCTTTAATTTCTTCCTTTTCAAATTCTCTCGTTCTTCTCTCTTATACACTTATTCTATTCAATCTCCTATAACCTTTTCTTCTTCTCTATAGCACCGAAAACTAAAAATGCCAAGGACTTTAAGGGTAAAGATCCTATGACCTCCTTACCTTTTCCTTCAAGATCTCCTCTTCATTTGATGAAGTGAGTAACTCTAAAAGAGAAGAAGAAATACGAGTTAATCAAGGGCAAAAATATTCTACCAAATAAAATCCCATCTTGATTCACTTTTAAAGCTTTCAACATTGAGCAAGAATTCTTTGTCAACCTCTTTGACCTGAATTGGGAAAGTTCATCTTCATTGAGGAATCGAGTTATGATGAGTTAAGAAAGGAATTTCTTGCAATAATGATCATCAGTAAGGACATCTCTCATGTAGCAGGTATGTATGACATGATCTTTAGGTGCTTTGGCACCAAATTAGCCTTGACTCTCTCTCCAAACTCTTTGATTTTCAAACTAAAGCCCCATGGAATATCCATGATTTACACCTTGATTTCAATGAATTATAACATAGAATTTCCATTAAAACTTGCCATGACTCAAAGTCTTCTTTTGCTAAAAATATAACTTCCTTTTTATATTGGTTCCTTCATAGAGTCATCACCTTTTCTATAAATGTTGCAAGGGACGGGAATGAGGAGATCTCACAAAAAGACTTTTATTTTTTGTATTGTCTTATTGATGGACAAGCCATACATTTTGACCGATTATTTACGGACCAACTTGCTTATTTGAGCAAGGCAAAACATGGGCAAATACTCTTTTCCTCCCACTTTATAACCCTTGCCAGGCATGTAGGTGCCCTTACCCCTCAAATTGAACCTTTTCTTAAAATCTCTTACTCCGTTGATGCAAACCCATTTGATCTCAACTACTTGCTTAATGCCTAAGAAATCAAGCTCCATACCTATGAGTATCTTCTTAGGGCTCAAGGGGTAAGGATCTAATAAGCTCTCAATAGTAAAAACAAAGAAGATTAATCCTAAAAAAGGAGAAGAAGATATTTAAGAGGAAGCAAAATACGTACCTCAACCCCCCTATTGAACCTCTTCTTCTTCTCACTTTTGTTTGCACTATTGATAAGAAACTTAGAAAAATTTTAAGAGTTATGAATAAAAAATTCAAGCTTCTTAGTCATCTCTATAATGACATAGTGGGCCTTGAAGAGAAGATGGAAGTCACTCCATGTTACCAACTTGATTTTGAGAAGGAGATTGAAAAAGAAGAAGAAGATGATGATGATAAAGACCAGTCTCCTAATTTCTAGTATCCTTTTATGTCTTTTCTTTTTTATTTTTCATCTTAACTTTTTATTTTTTCCTTTTTATGGTTTTTAATTCAAAGGCACAATAATTATGATAAAAAATTTATAAATATTTGAAATTTTATATGGTTTTGTTTGTAATAGTTGGGTTAATTTCTTTTAATGAAAATTTATTTTTATTGTATTCTATCTTATTATGATTAATTATGCTTAATTGTGATGATTTATTTGATTGAGTATACCTCTCTTTGCTCTTCCCTCATCCTTCTTTTTTATCTTAATAAAGAGGAGAGAAAATTGAATGATTGAGCATTAAATTAATGATAACATAATGGCAAAATTATGAGAACTAAGGGGGCGTTGATTAAATGAAAGCAATTTCAAAACCTCTAAAATCCCTTTCTTAAATATTTTTGAGTTATACATATTCATAAGGAACACCTTTGTCCACACTTATTTTGACTCCAAATACTTAAATTCTATAAGGATATGCATGTTTGATGACTTATACTTTGTAATTTCAATCTAGTTTGTCAAACTATGTTTTTGATCTTGATAACATAGTTTGAAAGGTATCAATATTTGAATTAAGTGTTGTTCTTGTAGAAAATAAGATAGGAATAAGTTAGAAAGTCGAATGAAAGTGAAAAATCTCTAAGTCTCAAAATTGGCTTATAAATCTCACCCAAGACAAAAGGATCATGACAAGAAGTTAGTCGCGATCATTATTTCCATAATCATAATCGCTATCAAGCAAAATGGAACCAAAACCTCTAGTTGAATTCGTAGTTTGAATTATGTTCAGGTCGTGACCATTAAGTTTAAGAATCTTAAAAAAAAAAACACTTTAATGGTCACTTGCAAAACAAGACGAAGTTGCCATGTGTCCAAGGAGCCATTAGGCATTTTGAAGATCGCGACTGCGATTGTGAGCATTAGATTTTGGGCCTTAAAATGTAAGTCTAATGATGAAAACTATTAGATTTGTTTTCCAAAAATGAAAAAGAGTATAAGCCTAAGGAAGACTTGGATTAAACCCAAAACCAAGCCTAAGCCCAAGCCCAAGTTACAAATCTACTTAACTTATTTTAGATGGTTATACAACTAACTTCCTTGACTTTGCAGCTAAAAACTTAGCTATACAGCTAAAAACTTAGTTATACAGCTAAGGTTGAAGTCCTAAACAAAGATTTTAAAACCCTAACACTTGTTAAGCCTTTGGTTAAACAACATAGTGGGCTGATTATAGAACCCTAATTCTAGAACCCTAATTTTAAAACCCTAACACCTTTTGGTTGTATAACTCATTATTGAACCCTAATTCTAGAAAGTTCATGACCTTTGTCTATTATCAATCATGAATGGAATGGAACTAGAGCTATCTTGGTTCTGTTGCACCTCTCTCCCTCTATAAATGCCCTTATTTTGAAGAGGGAAAAGAGTCTTGGAAAATCTTAGGGTTACTATATTGAAATCTCTACTCAAAATACTCTTAAACATAAAAAATCTCAAAATCCTAATCCACTGCGCAAAGATCCAAGATAGTCTACAAGCTTTTAACACTTGAACTTATATATTCATCTTTATGTTTTGGAGGATCAATCATATTATAGTGCCTTTGAGGGTAAAATAAGAAAAGATAAAATCATAGTTTTACCCCAATCCCTTTTCTTCTTCTTCCTTTTCTCTTAAAAACCAAGTCTAAGTGGCCTATATAGACCCTTTGTGGTATGTGCAAACTACTAAGAAGGTTGTACAAACTACTTATTTGTTTGTACAACCCTCTTTGATTATGGACATGTTATGAAGTTCTGCTCTTTCCTTATTTGATTCTGTCTTTCTTTAAGGTCTCTTGTAGGTGTCTTGTGAGTTCCATTGGCATAATATGGGTAGGTTGGATGACCTAGGACCCGTATTCATTTAAATAATATAATAATGATAAAGTTTTAGGATGAGTTTTATGTTTTTTTTTTTTTTTTTAAACTTCTTCTTATTTATGTCTTCCATAATCTTATGTGTTATGTTCTCTATTTTGACACTACTTTGGCTGTGATGAAAGGAGGGTTTTATGATTCCCAATGACCTTAAAAGCCTTGTGACTTTATTGTTATTTATAATAGTTGTTATGTGCCCATTGCCAGCATGTTGGGAGGATGGCTTGCTAATTAACTTGTTCATTTTCT
Source organism: Omphalea diandra (assembly GCA_949677035.1). NCBI lineage: Eukaryota > Viridiplantae > Streptophyta > Magnoliopsida > Malpighiales > Euphorbiaceae > Omphalea > Omphalea diandra. The sequence continues at coordinate 18,249 of CATIWR010568667.1, read as the reverse complement.
CTTCCTTTCTCTTGAGTTGGTTACTTGAGTAGTTAGGGAGAAAGATCTACTCTTTATTATCCCCATTATGTTACATTTAATGTTTTGTAGACAGTATGCAATCATTTGGCTTTTTTGAGTTTATGTCTTGAATTTCTTCATATCCTAACCTTTCATATAGTTGGTGGAATGATTTTGGATACTTTAGCTCTTTATGATCATAATGGAGGAGGGTTTAATAACCCTAGGATTCCATTAGTTTATACTTTGTCCAAGGCCTTTAACATCCTCCAAAGTGTATTTGCATGTCAGGTTCATTGCATTTTATTTTCCATGACTCGTGTGTTTATTTTTTTTTTATTATTGTTCCATAATTCATGTTATGTTGGGATTGTGTTGACTTTGGACTTAGAATATGCTTAGGCTCCCTTGCTTGGAGGAGATTTGATGAGTTCCTTCCATTTAAGTTTATTTTATTTTGTGTTATTTTGTCTTTAATGATCACTAACTTATTTGCCTTTCTTGTGTGTAGGTTATGATAAATGTATGCATGATGACCTTGATTATGCATGATCATGATTATTTGATATGCATGACCTCCCTATTTAACATTGGATGTACCCTTTTCCCTTTGAGTACGTTTGGAATGCTGTGAAGATGATGTGTTTGATTTGATGCGCAAGAAATGTACTTAAAGGTGTTAGTTAGATTAATTAATAATAAGGATAAAATGGTAAAAATGTGAATAAAAGATGCCAAAAGGCTGGATCCCTAAATTTGGATGATTTGAGGTGCCTAATCTTTTCCTTAACTCATACCTAATTTTTGAACTTGATCTCTAATAGAGTGAAAACAAATTAGGCATTCTAAATCACTTAATTAGGCTAAAAACTTATCGTTGCTTGGATTCTTATCCCGACCAAAGTCAGCTGGTGACCCCATACTCTATTAAGGATGATACCAATAAGTTGCCCACCTTGATCTCTCTATTGACCATGAATTGGAAAAAGGGCTTTAATCTTGTGTGAGGCTTGAAAGATCCCTTGTTGATCCAAACACGAGCCATATTTAGGGTTTACTACTAATGTATGAATCCCATCCTCTCGATCCCCCCATTGATCAAGAAAAGGTAGGAGTCATAAGCAAAATTTCACTAGTTCAAGTGTAATCCCAAAAACTGCTCTGGCATTTATAGTGATGAATCCATTAGGGACTTAAAAGTTGACTTCATGATTAATCTCTAGTTCACATTTTACCAATTTATCTTTGTTATTAGTAAATCTACTTGCATTCATGTAGCCTTCACACTTCACCACATGTACTAGGTCTACTTTTAGATAAGCTAATGGATTCTCCAAGCTTGAGACTTATGCTCCATTCAAGCTTAAGAGATGGTAAGTAGGGTTTATCGCTTGTGAGCCAAGTACTTTAATGTATATCAAATAGGAGGGATGGGTTACGACAACTGTCCCTAAGCTTATGGGTGCCATCAACTACTTTAAACTATTAGGCATATGTAAGACCTAATAACATCTTGGAATAGGATACCTCCCCTTTTATTTACATTTATTCTCCAAACAAAGGCTTAACATCTCTAAAGAACATGACTAGGTATCCTTAATATAAATACAATGTTATCCTACTCCTTTTGTGGTGTAATTATTCCTCATGTAAATTCTTATATATTCCCCATTCCCACTATGTTAATACTTTTGCTTCTTATGTAAGCATTTGTGAAAATCCCTTACCTTCTTTATTAAAGCGATTCTCTATTTACTTGTTTATCTCTTATGAGAAATGGAAAGAGTTTTTATTACTTTTTTTAGTTTCCATGTACATATGTTCTTTTGGGACTTCAACCTTGCTTTGTCTAAGGTAACCATGTATATTTTCTATCCCAAGTTAATAGAAAAATGAAACTCTACTTAGGGAAGAGCCTCTAGACTTTGTGTGTGGGAGAAATATGGTTGGGAGGATCGTTTACAATGGCATGTGCATTTCAAGCATATATACATTATTTATCTTTTTCATGCATCGTGCTAATAACCCCTCTATCACAATCATCATAGCTCCACCCTTTCATAGAAAAGAAGTGGTAACTGACTAGCTAGGAAGAGTAAGACACCTAACTCAATTCAAAATCTAAAATTGATCATGGAATCAACGATACTACTAAAATCATAAAAAGGATAAGGGTTAAGCTAAGTCATACTATAGAGGAAAGAATCATTGAAGAAGTGAATAAATGCCTTAATGAGATCTTAAATAAGACTGATGCATATGCTAGTAGGACTAATAAAGAGAAAATGCCTATAGAGGTGCCCCAACTTGTGGTGATTGATAATGATGTGTTTAGGATGAAAAATGATCACGAAAACAAGCTACTTAAAGATGTAGGAAGCATTGTGCCATCTTTTAATATGCCTAGAGAAGGTGAGAAGGAACACACTCGATTTGATGATCTTGCTAAATAGTTGGACAAGATAAAAAAGACACTTAGCATAAAAGGACTAGAGATGGGAATTTGTTTACCCGCAAGCCCAAGAAGCTTCTAGCTAATTTTTAAATGCCTAAGCCTTAAAATTCATTAAAGCACAGAATGCAAAGATTCACATTCGACCATATGTGTTAGTCATGAAGGCATCCAAGGTACTAACATATACTATGCTAGAACTTTTTAAGTTATCATGGGAGGACTCGATAAAAACTTGGTACTTCAATTAATTAAGGACGATCATAGAAGATTGGAAAAAACAAATAGAGGAATTTGCAAAAAAATATGCTAGTAATTCAGATCTAGAAGTCACTTTGAAAGATCTAGAATCATTGAAACATAAGTCAAGATAAGATCTAAAGAGATGCAAGAAGATGGTCTCTAAAGCGACCACCAAACCTATTAAGATATAATAGGTTAAAATGATTGTTAAAGGAGCTTTGCCTAACATAAGCACCAAGATTAAAGGCATGTTAGTGCAAAATCTTAAAGAACTTAAAAGAAACTAATCTACAGGATGGAGAATTGGAGTTCAAATTGAAAAGGCAATATGACGGAAGGAGAAGCATGCCATTTCAAGCTCAAAGGAAAAGGGACAAGACAACTAATAGGCTTAGCCATGGGTCAGTTCAGAATAAAAACTAGACCAATTTTGAATCGATCAAAATCGATTAAACCTGAAATTAAGAATAAACTAGCCTTGAATTGTGGGCTGACTAGTTCAGGGCCCGTTCCTCTTTTTATTGAATGGAAACTAGCGGTTCTGGTTCCAAACCGTGAATATATATCTATATATATATATATATATATATTTGTACACACACACACACACTCTTTCTTTTTATAAGAAAATTAATTTCAAACTATTTGTTTTGTTTAATATTGTTCGAATTAGCCAAAATCAGAATCGACTAGTTCTAATAGGGTGGAACTGTGAACCGCCTATTCTTGAACTGTGGCCACCCTTAACAGCTGACGTGAAAGCAGTGAGAGCCTTAAAATAGTTTATTGATTTGTGTATGTCTTTGTTTAAAAGCCTTTAAGAGATTGCAAAAGAAAGGAGTGTTGAAGCTGTTGATGCCAAGGCCACCCCTAATCCTTTGCTAAAAGGTTATGACACAAATGTTAGTTATGTGCCCTAGGCTAATTTTTGTAATGGATATTTTTTATTAATGTCATGGCTGATTTTTATTAAATATCTATATTATATTGTGTTTATGGCTAAATGATAAATTCCATGAATAGTTAATTTTGCTTGAAGTCATCAAGTATGTGACTTGATAGTAAACCCTTAAGGGCAAAAAATTATATTCTAAACTGTCCCTAGTCTGTTATTATTATTGGGATAATAATAAATAAAGACGAATATGTGTTTTGATTGATAACTATGTTTTACTGGTCATGGATATGAGATCTTAAGTCAAACACGTAGATGTATGTTTAAGAGATATAATATTGGACCAACTGCAATAAGAACACTACATGGATAAATTGTCGTAAGTGGTTCTCAATCAATAGTATTAATTTAATCCTTTGACCTCAAATCACTATGGATTGTAATATCATGAATAATATATTTTAATACAGTCCAACATTATCTTTAACAGGATGATTATAAAGATTATTATTAGACATGGAATAAATCATATGGAGGACTATGAGTGATTAAGAAGGAATTTATCCCTCATTATTTTTAAGAAATATATCTTAGGGACCCTCAATAAGTTAGGCTAAAGAGATTGCATGACCATGTAAAAAATGAACTATTAAAGGTTATCAATGTCAATTTACATCAGTCCATTTACAGATTGAGAAATAATTGAATTATACAAGGATGATATGATCATGCCTTATGTTCAATTGCGATATAATATGACAAAAGGATTATAACACTATTTGTATGATAGGTTAGGTTCGATTATTAACCTTCTCATAATTTCAATTGTCATAATATCTTGCTAGAGGCCACTTAAGATTTATGGGCCAAAAATAGGTTTTGGACCACTAACAATATTATGTGAACCTACACGGTCACACACTTAGAATTGACAAAATTATTCTACTCTCTTTAGATAAGGTAATTGGAGATGTTATCTTACATATTTATATGCCTATTTCGTTGTTAAAACAAAATAAGATATTATCTTATCTGTATCTTTAAAGTATAGTAAATATCTTAATGGTTAATATATCTATGATCTAGGCAACAACTCTTATAAATTCTATTCGTAGGATTTGTTAAATGTTAAGCAGTGATTAATTAGTTCTATCATGAACATATTAGTTACTCATATTAATTAAAATATATAGAATTTAGGCAATAACTCATACAAATGAGTGACATAAATTATTTACCTTTTGGGGGCGTTAGCCCCCTGAACCACTGCTCGCTAACTAGCTAGTGGGACCACCACCATGTAAGCTGCCCACAGATCCCACTAGGGGCATTGCCCCTTAGACCCTGCTAGGGGTGCTGCCTCTTAACCCTAAATGGTTTTATCAAATAAGTTGTTTATTACCCCTGCATAATATGTTTAACATATTTGGATGTTTTATCTATATATTTTTGCATGGTACAAGGCATGAACCTTTTAAACCAATGTGATTGACTTTCTTGATTTCTTTATTTTGAAGGTTGTAATTTTAAAATATAGCCTACATGTCATTTATTTTATTATAATTATTTATTTTATTAGTAGTAATAAAATAGTGCATATGATAATAATATGAATTGAAACTTGTAATGGAGAACTTCAAGGCACAAAATGGTGATTGTCATGGCATAGGATGGTGATCTTTAAGACATGAGGTGCATATTGTTGATGAAAAACTGGTCACATCCATAGAGAAGAGAATTTATCCCTAAGATTAACCTTTGATCTTTATATTGGCTTATGAAGATTAATTTAGATTAAGGGTCATGCTATGACACATTTATTTTTGTTATTATAATGTATGAATATTTATATTGCAATACATGTGATGTATGAGATGTAACAAAATGATACATAATAGTATGAAAACTTATAAAAATCCTTCAATAATATTAAGTCATGAAAATGCCTACCATAATTCAAACACTTATCAAGACTTTGATTCCTAAATTTTAGTTTTGACAAAGTAAAGTATATTAGGCTATCTTAATAAGATAAGATGGATAATGGTGATATCTACAATTTTGAAATGGTTAGACTTAACTAAGTTACCAATACAGTTTTGAACCTAGGGCATTAATTGGGATAAGCCGGGACATATAATGTTAATATCCCATAGTTATCCAATAGTTATATAAGATGTAATTGGTAAAGTGTTACGCACCTAAATAACCAAAATTTAAGTGATAAGCTAAAGCTTACTTAGAATTAGGTGAAATAGGTATCTTAGCCCTTTAAAATTTTAATTATTGAAAAATTTAATTTGAGGATTAATGATTTGATAAAATTTAGTAGGAGTTAATATTTAATAAAATGCTAAGAGCATTCTGTATTGCTTTGTTATAGATTATGTTTTCAAACAACACATTTTATTCATCACTTCGATCGATCCTTAAGAAGGATAAATTGAATGGACCAATTTTCTTACTAAGCATATAAATAACTCAATAGATGTCACTTGCATCATGCTTGCTAGCTTGAAATTAGAGCTTTTGAAGTAATTGATGGAAATGGAGGCTTATAATATGGTGGATTATCTTAAGGAAATGTTCCAAGAGAAGGCATAAATTAAAAGGTTCAATGCCCTTAAGGCTTTGCTCTCGTGGAAGTTAGCGGCTGATAGCTCAATCAATCCTCTTATTCTAAAAGTGAAGGGTCGTCTTAAACACTCGTAAAAATTTAGTGTTGTCATTAGCTAGGAGTTGGCAGCTGACATCATTCTCTAGTCTTTGTTTGATGCATATGATGCATTCATGATGAACTATAACATGCATAATATAGAGAAAACTATTTTTGAATTACATGGGATGCTCAAGATTGTTGAACAAAACATCAAGAACAACACAAAAGAGGTTCTGATTGTCTATAAAGGGAAGGGTATGAAAAAGAAAGGAAAGGGAAATAAGAAGGTTATAAAGGACTTAAAGAAGTCTAAGCCTAACCCTAAGCCCAAACCTCGCTACTTATATGATAAGTTAGGCCATTGGAAAAGAAATTGCAATATTTATTTAGACAATCTAAAAAAGAAAAGAACATTTAGGTTCCTACTATAAGTATTCATATTATAAAGGCTAATTTATCTACTTCTAAATCCACTTCATGGGTGTTAGATGCTTGATGTAGACCTCACATTTGTAATAATGTGCAAGATCTAAAAAGGAGTAGATCTTTGGCCAAGGGCGAGATAAACCTATGAGTTGCAAATGGAGTAAGAGTTACTACCTTAGTCGAACGAACTTATGAGTTAGATTTGCCTAGTGGACTTGTCTTAACTTTAAAAAATTATTATTATATGCCTACATTGAATAGGAACATTATTTATGTTTCCTGTTTAGACATGGAAGGTTTTGAATTTATTATTAAGAATAATAAATGCTTCATTTATTATGATGACATGCTTTATGGTTATGCTCATCTATTGAATGGTCTTTATGCCATAAATCTTGAAAACAGTAATATTGAGTCCATCTATAATATTGATACCAAAAAGTATACATCTAATGACTCAAATTTTGACTATCTCTAGTACTATCATTTCATCCACATAAATAAGAAATGCATATCAAAGCTCTAAAAACATGGACTTTTGAATTCATTTGATTTTAAATCATTTGAAATATATGAATCTTGTTTATTAGGCAAAATGGCTAAAACCACTTTCATAGGGCATAGTGAAAGGTTCAATGATTTATTGGGCCTAATATATATTGATGAATGTGGAACATTAAGTTCAAATGCTAGATGAGGTTTCCAGTACTTCATTACTTTCATAGATGTTATAACAAGTATGTATATATCTATCTTATGAAACATAAATTTGAATCTTTTGAAATGTTTAAAATTTTCAAAAATAAAGTATAAAACCAACTTTGTAAAAATATTAAAGCACTTTGATTAGATCAAGGTGGTGAATATTTAAGCCAAGATTTAACTAGTTGTGGGTAATCTTTCAAATAACTCCACCAAGAATATCACAGTGGAATGGTGTATCTAAATGGAGAAATTGAACCTTATTATATATGGTTCGATTTATGATGAGTTAGACAAATCTTTTAATCTCCTTTTGGGGGTTTGCCTTAAAAACCTTTGCATTCATACTAAACAAAATTCCCTTAAATGTGATTGAAAAGACACTATATGAAATATGGACCGAGAAATCTCCTAGTTTGCCCTTTTTAAATATTTAAGGTTGTGATACTTATGTGAAATGTTAAATTTTAGATAAATTAGAACCCAAATCAGACACATGCTATTTTATGGGATGTCCTAAATAAACTAAAGGATTTTACTTCTATAATATTTCTAAGAATAAAATGTTTATTACTTAGAATGACATCTTTTAAGAAAGGGAGTTCATTTCTAAAAGAACCAACGGGAGTAAATTTCAACTTGAAGAAATTCGAGAACCGTAATATAACATTAAACTACCTCTGAAGTCTTAACAAGATTCATAAGTATTAATATCGTACAAATAAAACCAGCTTCAAGAGTGTTTATAAGAACATGTCAGAGACATGAGAGTTATGTATTTCTCTTATCTAACAATAATAAACGATGCTTGTAGACCAAAGTGAGCCCACTTCCTATCAAGAGGTCGTAGATAATCTAAACTCTAACACATGGCTACAAGCCATGGTATGATAATCAAGTATGGACTTTGATTGATCCACCTGATGGTTTAAAAACTATTGGGTGCAAGTGAGTTTTCAAAAGAAAAATAAACATGGATGGCAATATGCATACCTATAAAGTAAGGTTGATTGTAAAAGATTAAATGTAGACACATAGTATAGACTATGATGAAACCTTTCACCAATTGTTATGTTTCAATTCATTTGAATTCTCCTTGCCATAACTACATATTATGATTATGAAATTTGGGAAATGGACATCAAATGACATTTCTCAATGAAAATCTTCTTGAGGATGTGTATATGACATAACTAAAATGTTTTATCAGTTCTAAGAATTCTAAAAAGTTTTGAAAGCCTTAAAGATCCATTTATGGATTGAAGCAAGATTTTTAGAGTTGGAATCTTCATTTTGATAAAGCAATCAAAGAGTTTGGTTTCATAAAAAATGAAGATGAGCCTTGTGTTTATAGAAAGATTAGTGGGAACGTAATTGTTTTCCTTGTGTTGTATGTTGATGACATATTACTCATTGGAAATGATATCCCTACCCAATAAAATGTTAAATTGTGATTAAGGAAAATGTTTTTCAATGAAAGACTTAGGTGAACCTACATACATTTTAGGCATTATGATTTATAGGTATATGTCTAAAAGGCTTATTGGCCTAAGTTAAAATATATATATTGATAAGGTAGTGAGCATTTTCTATATGCAAGGTTCTAATAGAGGATTCTTGCCAATGTCACATGGTATAATTCTCAGTAAGACTCAATTTCCATAGGCATAAAATGAGTAAGAGCACATGAGTAAGATTCCATATGCTTCTATTATTGGATATATCATGTATGCCATGTTATGTACTGACCTGATGTCTTATATGTAATGAGTACAACAAGTAGGTACTAGTCAAATTCGAATGAAAGTCACTAGACAATTGTTAAGAATATCCTTAAGTACTTAAGAAGATATAAGAATGCATTCTTAATATGTGGAGGATATGAAGACAAGTTGGTTATAAGTGGTTACGTAAATGCTAGCTTCCAATTTGACAAAGATGAGTTTTGATCATAGTCAAGTTATGTGTTTTGTTTGAATGGAGGTTTGTTAGTTATGCGACATATGCCAATTCTTGTAATGGATATTTTATTAATAATTTCATGCTTGCATTTTTATTAAATATTTCTTTTATATTTTTTATGGCTTAATTATAAATTTCATGAATAGTTAATTCTACATAATGTCATAAATATGTGACTTAATAGTAAAACCTTTAGGTGTGAAGAATTTTATTCTAAACTGTTCCTAGTCAGTCATTATTGTTTGGATAATAATGAATGAAGACTAGCATGTGCTTTGATTGATGGCTATGTTTTACTAGTTATGAATATGTGATATTAAGTCAAACACATGATACATGTTTAAGAAACAATGTATTGGACTAACTCGCTTTGAGAACAATGGATGAATTAATAGTCATAAGTGATTCTTATGCAATAGAATTAACTTAATCATCTGACTTGAAAATTACCATAAATTCTAACGTGATCTTTATGTTTTAATATGGTCCAACATTATCTTTGATCGAATGATTATACAGACTGATATTGGACATGAAGCAAATCATAAGAGGAATATGAATGATTGAGAAATAATTTATCCCTTATGTATTTATGAGAAATATATCTCTGGGCCCTTTAATAAGTTAGACCGAAGAGATTAAATGGTTGTACAAAGATGAATTGATAAAGTTTATTAATATTATTTTACATCAGTCTACTTAGAGATTAAGAAGTAATTGAACTATATAAGAATGACATGATTCATGCCTTATGGTCAATTAAGATATAATGTGCCAAAAGGATTATAATATTATTTTAAAAATAGGTTAGGTTGAATCATTGAACTTTTAGGTAGTCATAATGTTGTGCTAGATGTTAATTATGGCTTGCAAGCCACAAATAAGTTTTAGGCCACTGCTAATAATATATGAAGCTATAGGGCCACACACTTAGAATTTAGAATAGGCAAAAAAAAAAAGAAGGTATTTTTTGCTCTCTCTCTCTTTATATATATATATATATATATATATATATATATATATATATATATATATATATAATTAAAGATATTATCTTGATACTTAGATATCTTTTTCATTTTAAAAGTTAAAATAAAATAGGATATTATCTCATATGTATCTTTAAGATATAAAGTTGGCATATATTTCTTAAAGTTAAGATATATTTGTATGTTTAGGGTTTTCTTAAAAAGTGAGAACATTCATGTTATTTTTATATAAAATATTGTAGAGAGTACTTGCTTTAGAGAGTGCCTATTTGTGTGGATACTTATAGAGAATGTTCATCGTTCTAGTAGCATCTAAATCTAACAATCTACAATCCAAGATTGAAGTTGGGTGTTACCGGTGTAAACCCCTTCTCTGTCTTCCAACGATCTTGTAATCTTTGCTTAAATTGGTAGCTTCTTGCATCATTCTTTATGATTTAATTGAATCACATGGATCTTTAATGGGTTTCACATGTAGAAAATTTTTATTTTTTTCGCTATGTTTATTATATAAAACCTAAGAGTTTTATAATCTTTTACCTAACTTAACATTTAGGCTCATACTAAACCTAATTTTAATTGTGTTTAAGGCTCATACAAAACCTTACACAAGAGTTTTATCATTTAGGCTCACTCTAAAATCCAAACCAAAAATGTTTATGGCTCACACCTAATATTCAACAACTTAAGTACACTAATTTAAAAACTAACGTGTCGAGAAATCAAATTGAAAGAGTTTTTCCACATTAAATGCTATCCTATTCCATTCAAAGCCATTTAGTGGAGTATTTATAAGTTTCAACCACCAAAGAGCTATTATAAATGAAACTATGTGCAAATCTCTAAAGTTAAGTTGACAAATCCTACATTAAATGCTTATTTGAGTCAATTCATAATCGAGACAAGAAGTTGTGATCATGATTGACATTTTGCTCTCACTTTTGCCTTTTCTTAGTTGTCATCTTCAAATGTGTCTAATGGCTATGACACCCAACAATCTGGCATTGGTTTTTCAAAAACTAGCCATATTACCTTTTAATGATTATAAAAGTCTCGATCGAGACTCCCATATTGTAGTTGTCACTTTGAATAGCACTAGAATAGAGGACCACTACATTCATTGCAAATCAAACTAAAAGATCACATTTCCACTCAAGGGTATATTGGGTTCACTGCCAATGTTCGCGGTTGCAAACTTTAAATTTTCCAATGTCTCTTTGGATATACGACACTCTTCAGCTAGTTTCTTATGTGACCATTGGAGGACGTTTTTAAGCCTTTAAAGGTCATAGTCATAAGCTTCACCATGACTCCCATCATGAAATGGACTAGAACTTTTGGTTCCTAAAATTCTTAAGGTAGTGTTTGCAAACCCTTTGTCTTGGTCTTAATTTTGGTGTCAATTTTAAGACTTGGAAATTTTCACTTCCATTCAACTTCTGATGAACTTCTAATTTAATTTCTACAAAATCAGCACTTAAAATAGGCATTTGAACCCTTCAATCTATATTGTCAAGATCAAAAGAGAGCTTTAACTTATGTTTAACCAACCTAGTCTAACAATCTCCCCCTTTTTTTTTTATTTTCACAAACTAGATTAAATATGCAAAGAATAAAGGCTCTAACAATGCATACTATATAGATTTTAAGTGTCTGGAAGTCAATGGATATAGTTCCTACATGGATCAATGTAAAATGATGAACATTATAACACTTAGGCTTGAATTTTAAAATTTACTCACCTTCAATCCATACTCTACCTTAGAATGTCAATTGATCCATCAATTTAGTTTAATATATTTCAAATTTTCTCTCCATCTTGGCATACACATTCAATTGTCTCCCCCCTTTTGTCAAGATCAAAAATAGAAGAAAAAGAGGGAATAATGAGAGGGATATCAATATGGAAATACAAAAAAAATCAAGCGACAATGATTGAACAATCGCATTAAGAATTAAAACTGTAAGAGATAAGGTATAAACACAAACCAAAAAATTCATTAACAAAGTAAACATAAACATAACTACATTGATAGTAGTTCAAACATTTACTAATGTTTGATCATAAGGATTACAACATACAAACTTGAAAAATAAAAACTATAAAAGAAAAAGCATTAAAATATAAGAAAGTGAAGATGAAAAATAGAAAATAAAGGAAAGCTAGAAAGTGGGAGAAGAGTCACCATCATCATCATCTTATTCACTGTCTTAAACTTCTTCTTCTTGTTCTTCACTATGGGTTTCATTTGCATCTTATTCTTCATCATCTTTAGAAAACTTAGAGTCTCATAGATGAAACAGCGAGGGAAGGCCAAGTTTCTTTTGAATCTCAACTATATCACATGGAGGTGGTGAAGAAAGTTGAGTATCTTAAGAACTTTCTTTAAAAGCTTGGATACTTTGGACATGGAAAAAGCTCTAAAAGAAGAAGAAGAAGGAGGAACTTGAGATTGTACCTTAGAATCCTTAGGGGCTTCCTCTTGAGGTTTACCTTATTTAATCATAAGCCTGCTCCTTTTCTTAGCTTGAGAGGCTTGGCGTTGTTTGGCTCCTTCGACACTTAACATATACTCAAACGAATTTGGTTTTATTGCTTTGACTTTAATGATATAAGTTGGGTTAATAAAATTTTTTCAAGAGATAGGATTTGGTAAGGAATGCCTTATTTGCAAGGGTTAAGGCACCCACAAAATGTTTAATGGTAGTGACATGTGAAAGAAGAACAAATTGGCTCATTTTTATAAGGTTCATGTAGGCTAGTTGATCAATGAAAAAATGGCCCAACTTGATAGGTTTATTTTTAAGGAGGTAATAAAGAAATAAAAGTATTTTTGCGAGACCCTTTTATGAGACCTTTTCATTTCCATGACCCTTTACATGGATGGAAAAGGGTAATAATTTAGTGTAGAAGCCAAATGAAAAGGGTTTTGATGTATTTTACTAAAGAGTTTTTTAGGTCATGACATGTTTCAATTGAAATTTTGTGCCAAAACTTAGAGAAGTCAATGTCAAGATAAGAAAGATTGAAAGGGATGGTGCCCTTAGTTTAGAAATTGAAAAACATGTAAATTTGGTTATGTTGGACTAAGATGGTTAATCCTAAGTCTTAAACCTCTTTTGATCTTGACAAAGGAGATTGATCAATTCTAATGTTTCAATTAAGTGTTGTTTTGCAGTTTTTAGATAGTCTCTAAATCTGAAGTTAGATGAAGCTCAAAATCATTAAAGAAAGAAAAGTGCCTATTAATTCACGATTGCAACTTCATACATCGCGACCGCAATTTAGATTAAGGCAGGTTGACAAACTTGATAGATGAATTCGCAGGTCACTTCTCTGCTAGGACCAATCCAAAGATGGGAGTGCTAAAGTCGCAGACGAATTCGCTGTGAGTGTCACGCCTCAATCGCGACTGCGAATTCCAAAGTAACTTAAGTGGGAATCAAGTCCATAACCATAGTGTGAAAAGTGTCCCAGGTGACCGTTGGAAGACAAAAATCACGATGGCAACTTGTGGGTAGCGACCGCGAATCATGAAGAAGAATATGAACATTTTGATATACAAATTTGCATCCTAAATCGCGGCTTGTACATGGAAAATCACGACCGTTACTTTTGTGAGCATATGAAAGACAACAACTATATTTTCCTAGTGAACCAATGGAAAGATGACACGTGGACTACCCGTTAGACACAACAGGGATTTTCACCGCAATTTTTGGCTATCGTATGGAAATTGGAAAATAGCGACCACGAAAGAGTAGTAGCGACTGCGAATGAAGCCTGATAAGCATTTAATGCAGAATTTGTCTAGCATACTTTAGAGATTTGCTACGAGTTCTATTGCAATGTCTCTTTGCTGGGTAGAGGCTATAAATACCTCAGCAAACAGATGTAAATGAAAGAGAATTCATTAATTTGTAACCCAAACTCTTACAATTTTAGTACTCAATCTTTTCTCTTCTTTAGGTGATTGTTTGGTGTGAGCATAAACACCATTTGTTAAGGTTGTAGTGTGAGCCTATAAAAACACTAAAAAGAGGTTGTTGTGTGAGCCTTAAAAACACAAGTGTAAAGGTTGTTGTGTGAGCCTCAAAAATCAAAAACACAAGTGTAAAAGTTATTGTGTGAGCCTTGAAAACACATGAGTAAAAGTTTGGTGTGAGCTTAGAAACACCATTAGAAGATAGTGGAACACCCAATTACTGAGAATTAGAGAGTAGATGTAGGATCGATTATACTCGAACCACTATAGATCTTATGTCTACATTCTACTCATTTTCCTTCTTACCTTCTTGTTTTAATTTTTATAACCAATTCAACCCCTTCCCTCTTCTTAGTGTCTAGGGCCAACAAGTGGTATCAGAGCCTAAACACTCAAACAAACCTTTATTGGTGAGTAAAAGATCATGGCATAAGAGAGAATCCACTCATACCTCAAGCCTCACTTTGATGGAACCGACTATACTCATTGGAAGTATATAATGGAAATCTATCTTGACACAGATGTGGTGGACCTCTGGGATGTGGTTGTAAAAGAATGGAAGCACCCATTAAGGTAGTAGATGGAATTGAAGAACTTATCCCAAGAGAAGAATAGGTTGAAGCTCACCGGAGATCAAATGGAAAAAATAAAAGGGTGGCCATTCTTGTAATCTTTCTCTCTCTAGAGAAGAGATTGGAAGAGTGCAACATTATCAAACAACATATTCCATTTGGAAGACACTTAAGAACTACCATTAAGGGATAACTTTAGTTAAGTCAAGTCGGTTGGAGATGTACATAACCGAATGGGAGCTATTCATGATGAAGGACAATGAAAGCATCACTGAAATGACGAATAGGCTCCTATCTATCATCACCAACACGAAGAAATTCGAAAGGACACAAACTATGAGGCAAACATAAAAATCCTCAAAACCCTTGCTTTAGATAAATTTTGTGCTAGAGTGTGCAGCATCCAAGAGTTCAATCCAGAGATTGGGAAAGTGCCAACATATGTGTTGATAGGCAAACTCTTAACTCATGATTGGCCTTACAAAAAGATGAACAAATGAAGAAGCTAAGAGGCCAAGGAGATAAACCAAAAAAAGAAAGAAGAGCCTTGGTTGTTAAATCGTCAATAAAGGAGAAAGAGGTAGAAATTACCTCAAGTGATGAAGAAAGTGACAAGGAAGATGAGGAGCTAGCAATGCTCTCAAGGAGGACAAATGAGTTGATCAAAAAAAGAAAAGAAAGAAAAGGCTTCACAAAGACAACTCCTAGTCTAAGAGAAAAATCCAACGATGTCACTTATTATGAATGTGACAAGCAAGGCAACATCAAGTATGAGTGTCCTAAATTGAAGAAGAAGAAGAGATGGGACAAGGAAAAGAAGAAGAGCTTTTCAGCCATTTGGGATGATAGATAGCTCAAGTGAAGAAGAGGATGAAGGAGAAGTTGTCAATATTTATTTCATGGCACAAGAAGATTCTACTAATGAGGTAAGTACTTCTTCCCATTCTAATTCTAATTTTGAATTTGATGAGATTGATGAAGAGCTTCTAAAGGCTCTAACTATGAAATGTGACAAATATAGATCATAAATGAAATCTTACAAAAGAAAATGTCAAAACCTAGAGGATGAATATAAATCCCTTAATGACATTGTAAGAGAATTGAGAGCATCTAATGATGAGCTCAAAAAATTAGTGAATAGTTTTTCTATATCATCTTTTTCAATGGCTTCACTAAGAAAGGAGAATGATACTCTAAAGGGAGAAGTCATTGAGCTTAGAAGCTCAATCTCTAAGTTTCCATAAAGGAAAAAAAGCCTTGGACACATTGATTGTGTCACATAGATCACCACTAATTAGACATGGTCTAGGCTTCAATGGAGCCTCCTCATCATCTCAAACTACATTTGTTAGATATTTAGAACCTCAAACCTTAAGGGTTGAGGTAATTGGGAAGAAAAGTGCTATTAGCACTAAGCCTTTTAAGCCTAAGGGCAAAAAGAAAGCTCCCCCAAGATCAAAAGCTAAAACTCAAAGAGCTAACCATGCCTTCATATACAACAAATAGCATGGTCATTCTCATAAGAAATTCTTTACTCATACTCATCATACATGTACATGCATGCATTCACATGGTCAAGATATGAAAAGGCCTCCTACTCATACTAAATTTGTGCATAGGAGAAAGACCCCTAAGTCTAAACTCTAATGACATTATTACATGAAATTTGGACGCATTAATATTCATTGTTACATTAAGAAGGCTCACCTCAAACCAAAGGACCCTTCATCTTCTAACCCTTAAAGACCTAAGTATGCGTGGGTACCTAAGAAAAGGTAACTTACTTTTGTTGTGTAAGGGAGTGTAGCTGCCACCAAATCAAGCAATTGACATGTGAACAGTAGATGTTCCAAGCATATGATTGGAAATAGGAATTTATTCACGACATTGAAAGAAAAAAAAGATAGAGATGTCACATTTGGTAACAATGCCAAGGGTAAGGTAATTGACATTGGAACCATTGGTAAAATGGTTGTTCTTTAATTGATAATGTTATTTTAGTTAGTGGCTTACAACATAATTTGTTAAGTATAAGTCAATTGTGTGACAAAGGTAACAAAATCACCTTTGATCCTAGGGAATGTCGAGTCACCACTTTAGTAGATGATGAGGTTATTTTCAAGGGTGAAAGGAAAGGCAAATACCTACTCAATTGACTTAGACAATTTGGCTAACCCATCTTTTAAGTGTCTTATGTCTTTGAGCAATGAAGCTTGGTTATGGCATAGAAGGCTTGGACATGCAAGCATGGATCTTCTTTAAAGCCTAGCTAAAGGAAAGTTAGTGGAAGGACTCCTCAAGCTAAACTTCTCCAAAGATAAGACATATGGTCCATGCCAAATGGGGAAGCAACACCATGCCTCTTACAAATCCAAAAATGTTGTAAGTTCAACTAGACCCCTTCAATTTATTCATATGGACTTGATAAGACCCGCTAGAAGTGCTAGCTTAGGTGGAAAGCATTATGCACTAGTCCTTATAAATGACTACTCTAGGTTTACTTGGGTATCTTTTCTAGCTCATAAGAATGATTCCTTTAATGCTTTTTAAAAGCTTTGCAAAAAGGGTTCAAAATGAAAAAGGTTACTTCATATCTTCTATTAGAAGTGACCATGAAAAGGAATTTCAAAATGAATCTTTTGAAAATTATCGTTTGGAGAATGAAGTTTTTTATAATTTTTAATCTCCTAGAACACCAAAACAAAATGGTGTTGTAAAGAGGAAAAATAGAACATTGGTGGAAATGGTTTGGACAATGCTCATTGAGTATTCTCTACCAAATTATTTTTAGGCTGAAGCCATTAACACTGCATGTTATATTGCAAATAGAGTTTTTAAAAGACTCATTCTCAATAAAACATCTTATGAGCTATGGAATGGTAGAAAACCCAAGATATCATACCTTAAAACATTTGGATGTAAGTGCTATATCTTAAATACCAAGGATAATCTTAGGAAATTTGATTAAAAAACCAATGATGGTATCTTCTTGGGATATTCCACCTCAACCAAAGCTTATATAGTCTTTAACAAAAGTTCAATGGTAGTTGAAGAGTCTATGAATGTTGTTTTTGATGAATCTAGCAAACTTGATCTTTAGGAAATGTATTTTTGTTGATGATCTTGTAGGTGATTTTGAAAAGTTGGAATTGGAAAATTCTATAAGAAAAGAAGATAAAGAAGAAGGTGATTCATCAAGAGTAGATGAAGACCAACATCATCAACAACAAGTAGAGCCAAGCCAAGATCTACCCAAGGATTGGAGATTTTCCAAGTATCACCCTAAGGACTTGATCATTAGTGATACATCTAAGGGTGTAAGTACTAGATCTCAACTTAATCTTTTAGATAATAATATTACTT
>CATIWR010568664.1:0-41965 GCA_949677035.1 Omphalea diandra | reverse complement strand
TATATATATATATATATATATATATATATATATATATATATATATATATAGGAGTGTCAAAACAGTGTCGTGTTAATCTATTCAGGTGACATGATTAGTGTCAACAAGAACTCAACCTATTTATTAATTATGTCAGATATCTCAATCCTAACACAATACAAAATTTATACGTGTTATGCGAATACGATATGTGTAATCCATTTATTTAATTAGGTCATATATGGATCGTAGAACTCGATATAATCCATTTAACCTATATAAATTTATAATTTAAAAATATTATATTTTTACTCAAACCAATTAAAATATTATTCACTCAAATCAATTAAAATATTATTCATACTCATATATTCTTCAAAGTTTAAAATAAAATATTAATAAAAAATCTAAACAAAAATTAATACAACACCAACATTTAAATATTCTTATAAATAAATACAAATGCATAAAATTTCAAATAAAATATCATCTAAATTCTTCTCAATAAATATAAATACATAAAAAGATTTTTATATATTTTATTCAAATCATTTTAATCTTGACACTACATATAAAGTATATAGATTATAAATAAATTGTGTCAGATTGACATGATATATAAAATTAAACAGATTGTAACGAGTTTACACCATCCGTTTAATATAGTATCATAAGTAAGTCAACCCGTGTATAACACAAAACCCACTTAACCTTAACTCTAAACCTTTAATTTTAAGCAATTGAGTCTACCAATTGATCGATGTTTAACAGCGGATAACTATCTTTTGGGCATGCTTTGTTCAAGTTAGTGAAGTCGACGCACATCCTCCATTTGCCGTTTGGTTTTTTGACTATCACAACATTTGTCTTTCAATCAGGATATTTTATTTCTCTAATTACACTTTCATTTTGATGTTTAGTTACTTCCTCTCCCATGGCTTTCTATCTTTTTGGGGCAAAACACATTTTCTTTTGTTTGACAGATTTTGCAATGGTGTCTACGTTCAGCTTATGGCATTTCACCGAAGAATGGATTCTCAATATCTCTTCTGGTTTGGAGGCAAACATCTCCATGTTCTTCAAAATGACTTGGGTTAGTCATTCAGTTACTAGTTAACTCATATATGCACCATGCTTAATCACTTTGTTAGTTGAAATCTTAGGTTCAGTTAACTTACTAATTGGTTATATTTGCTCTCGTTGTTCAGTGTTCATTGGTTCGGTCTTCAGTGCCTTTTCACTTTGTTACAGGGTGGATATGGTTATATTCATTTGTCATCCTTTGGTTCCCCCTTATTGTTACGACTCCTTTAAGTGTTGCTATTTTCATGGTGAGACACCTATGCTTTCTACAATCCTTATTTCAAAGAGATAAGTCTTCCTAGAATTTTGTTATAAGGGAATTCCTCATTTGTGACATGAAAGGAAGTTTTAGCTGTTGTTATTAGTCTTGATCATTCATCTACCATTTCCACTGTTAAAGTGGTAGTCCCAATAAATCATAGTTGCTTTTCTCTTAACCTTACAAGCGATTTACCTATTTTCTCAAGGTTCATCAGTATTCCTCACATTGCCTAGTAAGCTTGTTCAGTAATGGCATTAACTGCGCTTCCCCCATCCACTAGTAGTCTTTTAACAAGATATTCATTTAGAATACCTTCGACCACCAAGGCATCATTATGAGAGTGTCAATATGCTCTTCGTCTTGGGGGTCGAATGTAATTGTTAGGAGATTTTGAAAAGTGTTGATGAGAAAATCTTTGAATGTGGGCATTTCGTGTTTGACGAACTGGGTTGGTCTCCTCCTATGATCACATTGATCACATCTGTTATTCTTTTGTTGGGGTGTTCTTCTGTTCTTGGGTCTTAATCCTCTTCTCTAGGTCTCTTCCCTTTGGTGTCTTTGATAAACTTTCTAAATGTTTCAATTTGTATAGCCTTTCGACCTCTTTCTTCAGGTCGCAGCACTACTCGATGTAATGTCCATGATCTCCATGGAATCTCTGATGTTATTTAATGGTGTGAACTATGTGTCTGCACTGCTCTCCACTCTGGTGGAAGAAGGGATATAATTCTGTAGGGTTTCGCGATAGGAACCATCCGTTCTTCTTTCTTGAGTCCTTTTTTAGCTCCATTGTTCTTTGTTCTTCCTTTTTTCTCTTTTTCCTTCATCAAGTTTGATGTATCTCTAACCTATGGCTATTAGCTCAAAGTATGAGTCAATAGTCTTTGTGTGATGCTTGTCCTTCAACCTGCCAAACATAGTTCCACTTCTCATGGCTTTCACAATTGTTTCAACATTGATTATCTCGATCTCCATAGCTTCTTTATTGAATTTGTCGATGTACTCCCGTAGGGTTTCACCCTTTCTTTGCCTGCAAGACTTATTGAACTTGTTTTCCTTTTTCGAGGAATGTTAGTGGTGAATCTTGAGAGAAAAATATGTTTTAACTCTTTAAAAGAATGAATAGAGCTAAGAGGTAGTTGAAGGTACCACCTTTGTGTTGTTTCAGTAAAAATAGTAGGGAAAACCTTACAAAGTATGGCATAAGAAATATCATTGAGTGGTATGGTGGTTCGAAATCCTGATAAATGTGTACGCAGGTCTCCTATTTCATTGTACATTTGCAGTGTTGGAAGTTTCCATTTGCGAGGGAACTTCGCCTTGAGAATCTCCTACGCTATATGCGAAGCTTCTAAGTATTTTTTTAACAGAGCCTGACTTGGCTTTTAAATGCTCTATTTGGGAATCGACTTCATTATCCACGGAGGTGTCGATTACCTTTTTGTCAGATCTGGTGGTGTCATCATTCATGTTCGTCGATTGAGTGGTTTTGGAACCTTGGGATCTAACAATTGAAGTTGTTGCTCTCCAGGGTTCTCCCTGGGTTGTTGTGCGTTGAGAATTGCTAAGTTTACACTTAGAGCCCTGACCATTTGCTGATTAAAGTTCTCTATGGCAGCCTACATGACTCTTGCTAAAGTTTCCTGAAACTGCGTTAATGCTTCATTTGCAGTAGTTGTTGCATCAGTGACATTGATGCGAGCAGTTGTGACTAGTGTTACGCCTAAAGAGACATTTTCTTCCTCATAAGATGGAAGAGTAGAGATAGGGTTGTTTATAGTGTGACAAACCATTACTCACTCTAGATCAAAGACAAATGTTTTGTTCTTATGAGAAATATGTGTTTAAAGATGTAAAGGTGAAAGTTTTAAATAAAATAATCAATAGAAAAAGACTTGTTTTTTTCATAGACGATGTCAATTAATGATCTAATAGTATCCATTAGGTTTATCTCTACATTTCTGGGTATCTCGAAAAAATATATACTGTGTAATCATCATTCATCATCCAAACATTATGGTAATCTTTATTTGCTAATAAATTTTTCAAATATTATTCGGTGTTTTGTTATATGATGTTCAATCTTTTAAGAGTGAACACCTTCCATTATGAGTACATGTATTACTTTCGAATATTTTGGAAGTACCAACACCAAAACCCATGAAAGATACAATCCATTTCCAACCTTAAATCTTTATTTCGTAACATTATTGCACGGGCAGCCCATACAGCCACCAACCCATACATACACTCAACCCAAGTCACACCGACACGCTAGTAACCATTTTCACATGAAAATTTAACAGTAATCACATGTGGCTACAATTACATGGCGGTGACGGCTATTTTCATTCCAGCTTGACAGTGGCCGGGAAAGCTGCAGAGGAAGAAGTTTTGTCCCTTCACAAGTTTAATCCCATCCTTTCCTGAAGTGTACACTTTTGCACCTTTTGGAGCAGTGCATGAATTGTAACCAGCCCTATTCACTGCCACCACGTTGTGTGCTGCTGGACTATAGTTGAACACTGCATACAAAAATTAGACTAACCATCATCAACACATAGATATCTTGCTCAAAAAATATTTTCCTCAAAAAATATTTTTCTCAAATAAATTATTTTTTATAAAATAAACGAAGCTTAAGCTTGATGAGATTAAATAGAGCTTACCAAGTATGTCACCGCCCCTAAAACTCTTTCCTCTAGGCCAGCCAGTAACATTAAAGGTCCAACCACGAGAATCACCAACAGTATAAGTAGCGGCACTACCCATCTCAAAATGAAGCATAACCAGCATGCACATCAACACCATACCCACCACTGCACTGCCTCTTCCCTTGGCCATTTTCTAAAGAGAACAAAAGCCCTACTACTTAGCTAGTAGCTGAGAGTCTAAGGACAAGAAGGAAGTGAAGTGAGCAAGGGAAATTTCCCTTTTAATGGAGTTGTTGAGGAGACTGTGGGGTCCATTTAATTGACAGAATGTTTAATGGGTTCCGTCAGTTGTCATTATGTTTGTTTGAAAATAGAGACGAAAAAAAAGGCCAGGTATTATTTGTTTTGAAATAAATTAATTAACAAAGTTTAAGTTTTTGAAATTATTCGTTCAAGAAAAAAGTTTTTGAAATTATTCGTGTTTGGTTATAAGAAGTGTAAAATTAAACATAATTTATATTTTAATTATTTAATTTTTAATATAAAAGAAGTAATCTATTCAAAATGAAAGTAATATATGTAATTTATTTAAAGAAGCTATAAAATAATTTTTAAATTATTTTATAAATATTTCTTTAAATTTACTTAATAAAAATTTATTTATATTATAAATTAGAGATAAATTAATATTTTATAAATATTTCTTCAAATTTAGTGAAAAATTAAATATAATATTTAGCACTTTTTAAAATATATATGAACCAGATAATATTAGATTTAATTTTTTAAAAAATATTATTTTTTAAAAAATTAATCTCTTAAAGCGAATATCTTTATATCAAATCAAACCAGATCCAAACGGACCCCTTAAGCAAACATTTTTAACATTATTCAACTTTATCAAGGGCAAATCACGAGGGTTGGTGGCGATTTAATGTTTTTTTGGCTAAATCTATGTCTCCTATGTATCACTAAAACAAATATATATATATATGCGCGCGCGCAAAAATTACAATCTTATATTAGAGAATTATAATTTTTTTTATCCTTATAAGTTGGTGTGGATAATTAATTATCCAACAGAGGGCTTTTGTAAAACATATATTTATTTTTATTTGTTATTTTAGAAATTTTAATTTACTTTTTATTTTTAAAAAGTGGAGAGATATTAATTATTTTTTCTAATTTTTTTGTTATCTTTTGTTATTTTTATAAATGCTTAATAATTTTACTGAAAATTTAATTATATGTAATTTTATAATTAATGATACTAAATAATTTTATTAATCATCGTATAATTACCTTAAATAATAAATTAAAAAAGTAAAGAGAGTAATTATGTAATATTTGTTACAGTTAATAGACGCAACAAATCCCAACTTGTTAAATAAATGTGTTTCTTGAAGCAAAACATTTACAGAGAACCCTTAGATATGATATAATGCATGAAATGCAGGAATTACGCATATTCTCCTTTGGTCGAAAATAATAATAATAATAATAACTCATGTCCCCCACCTGCCATAATATTAGTTATGGACAAAGAATTAGTAAACTTTAAAATATTAAAATTTGTTAAAAATAAAAAAATTATATATAATTTCATATCTGACAAAACTTTGATGCATACAATATAAATTGATCAATTGTAATAAGTTACAATATGTTTAAGTTCAAAGTTAGTAATTTACCATTTAATATGTTTATTGTATTGAATAATAATAATAATAGTATAAAGTATTATATGTATATTTATATTATATTTTGAAATGATTATATATAATTATTTAATATATTTTTACCATACATATATACATCTCTCTCACTATATATATATATATAATTTTTCAAAAAAATTTAATGTAGGAAGTTGTTCTAAAAAAATGCTACTATATGATATATACATATATAAGATTAGGCTTAACAACCCACCAAGTCAATAATTTGAACTATGTGGTGGACATACTTGTCAACAAGTTGATTAAATTTTCAACAAGGTGGGTTCATTGTGAGTTCACCATATTTATTAGTCAATTGAATTTAAAAAATTAACCCATAATATTATTGTATGTCTTTTTTTTTAAGCATTTAAGAGAGATTATATTTGTGAAAATTCAAAAACATTGAATATATTAATATTAGAATAATTTCTTAAAACTGTGAGATTGTAAATTCAATACATCCTAAATCAAATTAACTGTGACTACATTTTTAGCCCCAAATTAAAAAAAAAAAATGGCAATAAGAAAAGAAAATGCTCAGTCAGCTGGGCCTCTCCTCCTCTCTCATGAGTTAATTTGGCCTCCAATATGGAAAAAGGTAAGAAATGCATTTGTGTTCAATGAATGTTCTCAGTAGTCAGTAGCAATGATGATGGACTAGGCCCAAATTCTAAGCTAAACATTCAGGCCCTATTCTTAACCTCCAAATAAAATATGGATTCAACCTAAGACCCCACCTTCCCCCTCTCCTCCCCCCCCCCATCCCACCAAAAAAAAGTCAAAATATTTAATTTAAAAATTCTACTTAAAATATTAAATTACTGATTTTTTTAATATTTCACAGTAGAGTGATTTTTATTCTTTTAATATATCTTTAAATTATCAGTAATATATCAAAAAAAATTTATTTGATTTTGATGCCCTTTAGATATCCTCAGATTATTATTGATTTTTTTTTACTCTTTCTTATATATTTATGAAAAAATTATTTTCATTACGTTATTGTTGTTTCTAAATTTTGTATTTTTAAATAATTTTAAATATATATTTGGTGGTTAAATCTTAAAATCAATATTACAAAATTAAATGTATCCGATCATAAATTTTAATAATTTTCAATAACTATAGCTATTAAAGAGGTTGATTAAATTCAACATCTAAAAATTTCAATATTATTATATTTAACTTTAAAATTTAAAGCATAATATTTAATTTTTAATTCTATTCATTTGTCACTTTAATAAAATTTTTCATGATAATAGTAGATGAGTGAACCTATCTAAAATCCTTTTGCATCACACAAAAACAAAGAGATCAACTAAATTTCATTTGATTGATATTATCACTTTATTATATCTTTAAGGAAGAATAAACATTTTAATTTTGAAGAAGAATAATTATTTTAATTTTGAAGGTTTCATATATTATGCCATTGACTCAATAGCATAGAGGTGAAGAATCCTGATATCATTTTAAATATTTCCAAGATACCAGAAAAAATAAATAAAATTCAGATACACTTCGAGGCTGTTATTGACATTGCTTGAAAAATAACTATGGTTTTCAGAACCAGATTGTATCAGCCGGTCATATTGGTAAAATAGAGAATCGATTAGTAATCTAGTTCAGTTCAACGTAAAAAACTGTTCTCTTAAAAAACTGGTCAAATCCAAAAAAATCAACTAAAATCAAAATTATATCAAATCAGTTCAGATTATAATTATATTATTTTTATGAAAATTTTTAAAATTTTTTAAAAATTTACACTATTTTACTCAAAATTTAAAATATAATTTTATTATTTTATATTTTTTTCTAATTTTTTAAATATTTAAACTATTATTTATATATTTTTTCAAAAAATAAAAAAAAATTCTATTGAACCGGACTGTACCAGCCAGCTGACCTGTGTTGGTCTCCGATCCGGTTTTAAAAACACTAAAATAACAACAGAAGGAAGACTTTTTCAAGCGTACACTTGATGCAGAAAAGGGCAGACTCATAGATGCAGATGTGGAAGTAATCTTAATCCATATCTACCAACGACAATAGCAATTGTGAGGCTCAAATCACAGCAGGGCATGGCTTGAAAACAAACGATCTTTCTCCTCCAAAAAATACATTTATTTTGACATTTCTACTGACAAATTTATTTTCTGGTACAGGAAATAGCTCTGTTGACTAAACCAATTGTTGAATGTTCGGGAATTTCTACCTCCAAAAAAATTATTATTTGTGGTTATTTATACCTCCCTTGTTGTAAACCAAAGAATCTCTTCAACATAAAAGAGAAGAGATGGAAAACAGGGTAAGTTAAATTCTTCAACTAATGAGTTTTATATAGTTTTCTGTAATGATTTGATTATTAGCTAGGCGTACACTCTAGCAACTTACCACCACTGTTTCTGATCAGGATTCGACCCTGGACCGGATTTTCTTGATCACAAATTTTGTGGTCGAGCTTCCATCAGCAGTTTTTGATCAGTTATCATCAGTCCACAAGCCACAGTATGCACTAATTAGTATGGTTATGTCTTTAGTGATCATGATTATTTCCATGATTGATCTTGCTCGAATGGGTCGAAAAGGAAGAGTTAAATGGATGATACGAGACAAAATACCATGGTTTTACTCCCCATATCAAAATTACAAGCCTCTGGGGTCATTTGCTGATATTGTTAGCTTAGTTTGCAGTGTCTTCCAATTTGTTTTTGCGGCTATTGCTTACTTATTTCTGTCTCACCATACTGATAGTCCTATCAGAATATCTGTCTGGCCATTGGTCTTTGCCTTTGGTTTATTGTGCTCTAGATTGTCAAGGAATGATGCACACACAATATCATCGCTCGAACGCATAGAAATTGATCTGGATGATCCTGCTCAGGACGCCATTCATGGACTACAGGAATCGGAAAAGGTCATTCTTGCTAAGAAGTTTGACAACGGGTTGCCTAAGATGTGGAAGGAGGCAAAGGAGGAGTTGCCTGTAATGGCAAAAAGTATAACAGAAGTTGCAAGGTGATGATGGAACTGAAGCTTAACTTTTTTAGGTTAATTAGGCTCCGGCTAATGTTCAAATTTACAAAAGGACTCTCGAACCACTGAACTGAAGACTTACTATTATTGAAGCTTAATGTTATTTTCTCTATCAATTTCTTTGATATATTAAATTGGTATATTTTTTGGGGTTCCTGCAGGTTAGGGGAAATGAATACACTCAAGAGGCATGGGGAATCAGTGGTGAAAGTCAAGGGACTTGACATTGATGCCATTCAACAGCATCATCAGTCTCATTGAGAAAAGATGCATTTGTATGTGTATGTTAATAGCGAAGAGTTTGGGGCAAGAAGAATGAGATATGGATTATGAGAACTAGGATTTTTCATTCTTCTTGTTTCTAAGAAAATAGTTTGTGTTGTAAAGAAATATTTCATTAAGATAACAAGCAACAACTGCTGCTATCCTTCGTTATTATTGTTACATAAATTTTCATTATGAATGTCTTTTCAGCTACCAATCTCTTCTTCACTTATTCCATTACATTTGTTTTCAAAGTTAATCGCATCTTTAACATAAAGATTGAAGGGGTAGAGCTAAGCAAATGAGCTTTGACGGATTTGCGTTGACCAATTCAATTCTAGTAGAGGCAGATGGGAACCCAAATCCTTCAACCATCATTTTTGATAGCCAAATTCATCTGTAGCTGTCAGCGTTCAAAAATGGTACTGAATTGTCTTCTGTGGATCCGCTGTTGGACAATGCCATATGCTAAATGTCAAATATCATGAGGTATATGTGAATGTGAAAATTATAAGGCCACGGCACAAGCAAGCGTCATGATCTTGAATCAAAGGGTCAAAATCACCATTCAAAGAAATAAAATAAATTTCAAAATCAGAGTTTCATCTTTTTTGGTCAACTGGAAATATATTAGAAACCAGCATAAATAAGGGTGCAAAATCAGAGTTTCATCCATGTGTTTTATATACAAATATTTTGATTTTTGCCATAAAAAATCTCTCTTCTGAAACGAATGTGATAGTTACATCGCATCCCATAATACCATCTGCATAGATGTTCAAGAAGATATGCAAAACAGAGTGGATGGCTTCAATCAAAGGGTAAATTTTCTTTTCTTTGCTTGCATATGTTCCATACAACGATTGTTCTCTGGTCGTACTATTTTTTTTTTTGGCTAAATTGAACATTTTGAAAATAAAAAGAAATTTTTACGGTCTGAACTCTGAATAAGCACTCAGATAATTAGCTCAATTTATTATTATTACTCAGTCATTGATCTTTTCTCTAATGGATCCTAAAGAAAGAGTTAAATGGATGATAAGAGGCTATATACAATGGTTTTACTCCCCATATGCCAGTCACAAACCACTGGGTTCATTTGCTGATATTATTGGATTAGTTTGTGGCATTTTCCAATGTGTTTTTGCGTCCATTGCTTATTTCTTTCTGTCTCATCATGCCAATAGTCCTATCCAAATATCCGTTTGGCCTATAATCTTTGCATTTGGTGTATTATGTTCAAGATTTCCAAGAAATCCATTCCCCCACACATTGTCATCACTAGAGCTCTTCGAAATTGCTCAACATCCCCTGCAGCCTCCTGAAACTGCATTACTGTTGCAAGATGAGATTGAGGTGAAAAGCCGTGTCGAACTAGCAAGGTAATGATATAGCTGAAGCTTGGTGTTTTTTTTATCTCTACTAATAATTTCTTTTCTCGGCTACCTGCAGGTTACTGGAGCTTCACACACTTAAAGGACGTATTGAATCAATGGTAAAACTCAAGGGACTTAAGATTAACAACATTCAGCGGACATACTCTATATGATTCAGGAGATGTATCTATTGTTCTAAGATAAGATCATTCCACAAGAATTAGCCCACAAGAAAGTGATGTTGTAGTGGGATTCTTAGTATGACTAACAGTAATCTGTTTATCATGACTACTAGAAGAACATTACTTTCATGTGGAGATTTATGATTTGTGATTACAAGTTAACCAGAATTGTATTAGCTACTGTTTACTAAGCGGCTGAGAATAATGTGATGACTGAAACAAGATTAATGAAACAAGAACAAGAGTAGTAACCAGAGCCTCAATTACAACAACGTAAACAAGATTTGAAACCAGAAATATGAACTGAAACAAGGAAAAAACAGAGGAAAGTGAGCTTTAAACTTGTATCTTCATATGACCTCTGGTTCCCAGAAATTGATCCACCACAGAGACATGACCTCCAGCAGTTAGAGAATGAATGGAACCCATTCCTGTTCTTTTTGGGATTTCTTGGAGGTTTGGATATGGGTGAACCTGGTAGTTTGCTAGTCCTGAATCTCCTTGATAATTGCCTTTATTTAACAAGATTCCTTTGTTCTTTCCCGTCACTTAGAGAATTGATCCGCTGGAATTGCCCTGATTTGGTGTCTTTGCCAGAGGACATGACAGCTCCGCAGAAGGTTTCTCGTTTGGTGCTTCATTATTATCCTAATTTATCGTGTTTGCCAGAATACCTATCGTGTTTGCCAGAATACCTATGAAACCTTGATTTCTTGTGTGTCCGACCGAAGTTGTCCCAAGTTAGAGTTTTCACCACAAGGAATTACGAAGGCTATAAGTATCCAATGCTCGTCAGTTGAGAATTGTCTTTTCCGGTGTTAAAATATGACACTTAGTTGCAGATATTTTCCTAAAGAGATTTTAGATATGTTAAACTTTTTCATTCTATATTTACTTAGTGTGGTGGGGAACTTAAGCCTCCATAAATCTAGAGACAAAATCTGTAGCAGTGATTTTCAGTACTTGTAAGTCTAGTATAATCTATAGACCTATATATATGTCAAGATCGTATGATGTTCAAATAAAGAGAGAAGCTGAAGAAAGTTGCTTACAACAAATTCACTCTCACTCTTATAAGAATTAAAATACAACGTGGATTATGGTGTTCTTAATCAGATTTCATTAGTTCAGGTACAGTATTTTTCATGTTTGTTCCGTATGAACATGAAGACATTTCTTCAAATAAAGTTCCTATATATATTTTTTGGTCAATCACTGCAAAAGAATATATTGGCAAAAACTTTCTAATACAGCTGCATTAGAAGAAAAAAAAAAGATCTAAAGAAGACTACCAGACCTAAATAATACAATGATTTTAAAAAAATTTAAGTATTGTAATGAGCAAAATAAATATTAACTACATTTATAATCTGTTGGTAAATTGTATCCACTATAGAACCTTTATCTGAAAACCTCTCATATTCTTGCCAAATGAAATATATTGTTGCAGTAACAGTAACTCCTCTGCTCTTATGAACAGCATTTTTTTCATCTCTCGCTTGATGACTAAACCAGTTCACCTCCCTTCTTCAGTTTAGTGGGTTACGTTTAATAGCTCAGAAATCCAATATCCTTCTCCAAAGCTGTTGGCATATTCAAAGAACATATGTGCAACTGTTTCTGTTCTTTGGTTGCAGAAAATAAAAGCAGCTTCATTCAAACACTCTTCGTTCACTAGAATACATTTAGTGGCTGATTTATTCTTAATAGCGAGCCAACAAATGAAATTGTTTCACGGTATATATACTCTTAGCACCCCCAATAGTACCTTCTTGATTCTCACAAAGAATATAATTCTGGTGTAAGTAGTCTGAAGCTTGAGTTGTTATATTCAAACGGTCTGGTAGCTTCCATCTGCCCTGCTTTCATAGATTTGCAATTTTTGCTCTTTGGAATGTATACATCCTGCACTGTAAGGCCAAGAAATTTCTCAAGAGTAAATTGCCCTTCTATCAAAGGATCTAACTAATAATAGTAAATACTTTTACCATGATCAACTTTACAGGTTAATAATTGCTGCAATTCGGGTCTTACTTTCAGCAACTGAGACCAAATCCAACTGCCATCGTGAGGTTTTAAAATTTCCCAAAATGTAAGCCTCCTTAACTTGGTTTCGGGAATCCAAAATGTAAGCCTCCTTAAAAGGTCATTCTTGCTAAGTTTGACAAGGAGCCGCCTACGATGTGGAAGGAGGCAAAGGAGGAGTTGCCTGTAATGGTTGAGGAAACAAAAAGTAGAGAAGTAGCAAGGTGATGATGTAAAGGAAATTTAACGTTTTTTGGTTAATTAGGCTCCTACTAATGTTCAAATTTACAACCTTACATCCTTGTAAAGGACTCCAGAGGACCGCCGAACTGAAGACTTACAAGTATTGAAGCTTAATGTTATTTTCTGCATCATTTTTTTTTTTTTGATTTCTTAAATTGGTATATGTTTTTTGGGTACCTGCAGCAGGTTGGGGGAAATGAATACACTCAAGGGGCACGGTGAATCAGTGGTGAAATTGAAGGGACTTGACATTGATGCCATTCAACTGCATTATCAGTCTCGTTGAGAAAAGATGCATTTGGGACGAGAAGAATAAGAACTAGGATTATTATTATTTTTTTTTTGGTAAGAAAATTGTTTGGGTTGTAAAGAATATTTCACTAGGATAACAAGCAACAACTGCTGGCATCCTTTGTTATGATTGTTACATTAATTTTCATTATAAATGTTTTTTCTTCTACCAATCTCTTCTTTAGTTATTCTGGTACATTTGCTGTCAAAGTTAATACATGCAAAATTGTATTGAAATTTGCCCATTTTAACCAGCTAAAAATCGCATCTTTAACATAAAGATTGAAGGGGTAGAGCTAAGCAAAATGAGCTTTCACAGATTTGTGTTGGCCAAGTCAATTGGAACCGGCAATTCTAGACACCAAAACTGAACCGGGGTTAGTCCGGTCTAAATTAGTAGAGGCAGATGCGGAAGCAACCCAAATATTCAACCTCATTTTGCTTGCTAAATTCATCGGTAGTTATCAGTCAATATCGGTATTGATAGTCTTCGGTGGGTCCGCCGTTGGACGATGTCATATGCTAGATGTCACATTTGATGTGGTAACTGTGATTGTGGAAATTATGAGGCCACGGCACAGCAGACGTCATGATCTTCAATAAAGGATCAAAATCATATTTACGTACGACTTTCCTCTCTCCGAGTGCCACTTGGATTTCAGATCCTTTTGATATTTGATTCGGATCTCTAAAAATAAAATATCAATTTCTTTTAAAAAAGATGAAATATCAGTTAAATAATATTAATTTAATAACAATCATGCATTTATCTTCAAATTTTTACAGCTAAAAAATGAATCAATAAGAAAAGGTAGAGTATTGGTTTTCTAACTCTATTAGATGTGATATGATCCTTTTTAGTTTATGCTATTGTTTTGGAATGTTGCTGTACTTTATTTTTAGAATTTGGTTTTGTTTCTAACTAGAAGCTTAATTGGATATTTATTATTATTTTATATTTTCTTCTCTTATTTATTGAATAAATTGTTGACTCATAAAAAAATTAATAACTAATTATAAATTAAAGAAACTTATTAATATTTATTAACAGGTCCGAAAATATACCACATTTTGACAGAGTGAGCCGACTAAATCTATCTCCTCATACCCATTTCACGATAGCGTTTTAGGTAACTATGGTCAAAATCACCATTCAAAAAATAAAGCAAGTTTCAAAATCAGAGTTGCATCAATATGTTTTATATACAATTATTTTGACTTTTGCCATGAAAAATCTCTGTTCTAAAACAAGTCACAGTGACAGTTCCACCGCATCCCATAATACCATCTGCATAGATGTTCAAGAAGATGTGCAAAACAGGGCGGACGGCTTCAATCAACAAGGTAATTTTTCTTTTCTTTGTGTGTATGTGTTATATAATGATTATTATCTAATTGTATTTTTTTAGTTTAATGAACTATATTTAAACTCTGAATAAGCGTACTTTTTTTTTTTTTTTTGATAATCAGGGAATGACCGTGAAACGTATTTTCTTGATTACAAATTTTGTGGTGGAGCTTCCATCAGCCGTGTTTGATCAGCTATCTGCAATGCACAAGCCCATGTATGCACTACTTAGTATGATGATGTCTTTTGTGATCATGCTCATCTCTGTCATTGATCTTGCTCTAATGGGTCGAAAAAAAAGAGTTAATTGGATGATAAGAGGCCATGTACCATGGTTTTACTCCCCACATCCAAGTTACAAGCCACTGGGTTCATTTGCTGATATTGTTGGATTTGTTTGTGCCATCTTCCAATGTGTTTTTGCATCCATTGCTTATTTCTTTCTGTCTCATCAAGCTAATAATCCTATTCAAATATCCATTTGGCCTATAATCTTTGCATTTGGTGTATTATGTTCGAGATTTCCAAGAAATCCATCTCCCCATACATTGTCATCACTTGAGCTCTTGGAAGTTTCTCAACATTCCCGGCAGCCTCCTGAAACTGCATTATTGTTGCAAGATGAGAATAATGGGGAGGTGCAAAGGCATGCCGAAGTAGCAAGGTAATAATATAACCGAATCTTGGTGTTATTTATCTCTTCTAGTAATTTCTTTTCTTGGCTAACTGCAGGTTACTGGAGCTTCACACATTTAAAGGACGTGTTGAATCAATGGTAAAACTCAAGGGACTTAAGACTAACAACATTCAGCGGACATACTCTATATGATTCAGGAGATGTATCTATTGTTCTAAGTTAAGATCATTCCACAAGAATTAGCCTACAAGAAAGTGATGTTGTAGTGGGATTTGCTTAGTATGACTAGCAGTAATCTGTTTATTATGACTACTAGAAGAACATTACTTTCATATGGAGATGTATGATTTGTGATTACAAGTTAACCAGAATTAAATTAGAACCAAATAGTTGATTGTTCTAACATCAAGAGCATGTTTAGAGTTGCTATTGTAGAAATCTGATTTGGATTGTTGTATTATAAAGGTAATGCTGGGAGTATCACCTTCATGGAAGGTTCCTGGCTTTGTAAAAAACTAGGAAAAAATAAGGCAAGACGTCCACGTTTAGACCGCGTGCAGTGGGGAACCAAATCTAAATGTTAATTCCTCGTGTGTGTGTGTGCGCGCGCATACACCTAATCACCCGCCCAATTTCCTTTATTATTTTCATCTTACGTGAGGGATCCAAGAAGAGATTATGACTGAAATCAATTAAGGGTTGTGTCCACCGGTGGACAATTTGGGTTCCATTATGATTATTAGCTAAGATGTAGACTTTGAAAATTTTACAATCACTCTCTGATCAAGATATGGCTCTGGAACGGATTTGTCTGGTCACAAATTTCATGGTGGAGCTTCCATCAGCTGTTTTTGATCAGTCATCCTCAGTGCACAAGCCCCAGTATGCAATAATTAGTATGATCATCTCTTTCACATTCATGCTGATCTCCATCACTGATTTTGCTCATAGGGGTCGGAAGGAAAGTGTTAAGTGGATGATGAGCGACCAAATTCCTCGGAACTAATCCCCAGGTCCAAGTAACAAGCCTCTGTGGAACTTTGCGGACATTGTTGGATGAGTTTATGCCATCTTCCAAAGTGGTTTTCCAACAATTGCCTATATTTTTCTGGCTCAACTTGCTGATAATCCTATCAGAATGTTTGTTTGGCCATTAATGTTTGCCTCAGGAGTACTGTGTTCTAGATTTCCAAAGGAACCCACGAGAGTAGTAGTCCTTGAGAGCTTGGGAATTCATTCAAGCAGCCCAGGGTCCGTCTCCATTATTGATCTATGTGACCTCTGGTTCCCAGAAATTGATCCACCAGTGTGTGGAAATTCATCCAAGCTTTATTCCATGTTCGAAGATCTCCGACACCTAGACTCCTTCTTTAGGTAAGTTTATATATTTCAAAAAGAATTTAGTGCAAATAATATGAATCGGGACAAACCTTGTGCGAAGGGACAAATGGGTGTGAGACGGCTTTGAAATCTATGCAGAGAAACGCTAAGTGTCAAAATCGCGTGATACTAATTATACACCATTAAGTTCTGACTCTTTGGAGACCGCAGACTGCTGATTTTAGTATCATCAGCTATTATGCATATATCTCTTGGAGCGTGATTGAGATCTTTTTTTAAAAAAAAGAGAGCAAAAATTCTGTGAAATAGTAATCTTCCAATTCATCTCAAAAAAGTCGAAAAAGTATCTAATCTGAACAATTCATCTCTTGCTTAAGAATCTTCACAGCTTCCATAACTCCTCCATCCTGCAAGTTAAGTTCAAATGAAATTTGGATGTTAGCACTACAGCAGTTTGATAGGCCTGGAGCTTGCTTGGAATAAAGGCAAACCTTCTGGTGGAAGTTGATAGTCTGTGTGTAGTCCACATGATTACTAAGGATTATCTGCTTACTAACGTGGCTACAGGAATGGTTAATAGGATTAAACAGCTTATTATGAGAAGGGATGGGCGTGTGAAAGTGGCTCATGTGTGCGGTGTGGTGATTCGATGGCCCATTATGGAAGTTCCTTGCATGTCGATGATCTCTACTTCGTCGATCCTCTTGAATGGCCTAAGAGACTTGTTACTCTATGATCCGTATGGTATATGCCTACCCCACAATGTGTAGGTTGTAAGCTTTTTTACTTTTCCATCTTTTCCCCCCAAAAATAATAACAATAATAATTATATAATTGAATAAAAGGTTATGGTCTTTTATTATTAAAAGGTCAAAATCACCCTTCAAAATTAAAATAACTTTCAAAAGTAGAGTTACATCCTTGTGTTCTATATACAATTATTTTGATTTTTGCCATGAGAAATCTCTCTTCCAAACCAGGTCACAGTGATAGCTCCACCGCATCTCATAATAACATCTATAAAGATGTTCAAGAAGATATGCAAAACAGGGTGGATCACTTCAATCAAAGGGTAATTTTTCTCCTTTGTTTGCATATGTTTTATATATAATCATTATTATCTAGTTGTATTATTTATTTTCTGGTTTAAACGGGAGTTTAATGAAATCAACTATCGCGATTAAAACTCTGAATAAGCATACCTTTTTTTTTTTTTTTTGGATAATCAGGATATGACCCTGAAACGTATTTTCTTGATCACAAATTTTGTGGTGGAGCTTCCATCAGCAGTGTTTGATCAGCTATCTGCAACACACAAGCCCATGTACTCACTAATTAGTATGATGATGTCTTTTGCAATCATGCTCATCTCTGTCATTGATCTTGCCCTAAATGGTCGAAAAAAAAGAGTTAAATGGATGATAAGAGGCTATCTACCATGGTTTTACTCCCCATATCCAAGTTACAAGCCACTGGGTTCGTTTGCTGATATTGTTGGATTCGTTTGTGCCATCTTCCAATGTGTTTTTGCATCCATTGCTTATTTCTTTCTGTCTCATCAAGCTAATAATCCTATCCAAATATCCGTTTGGCCTATAATCTTTGCATTTGGTGTATTATGTGCAAGATTTCCGAGAAATCCATCTCCCCACAGATTGTCATCACTTGAGCTCTTCGAAATTGCTCAACATTCCCTGCAGCCTCCTGAAACTGCATTACTGTTGCAAGATGAGAATACTGGGGAGACAAAAAGGTGTGCTGAAGTAGGAAGGTAATGATAGAGCTGATGCTTGCTATTATTTTCTCGATTAGTAATTTCTTTTCTTGGCTAACTGCAGGTTGAGGGAGCTTTGCACTCTTAAAGGACGTGTTGAATCAATGGTAAAACTCAAGGGACTCGAAATTAACACCATTAAGCGGACATACTCTGTATGATTCAGATGATGCAACTATTGTTCAAGGGTATGTGATGGCGTAGTGGGATTTGGTTAGTATGACTAACAGTAATCTGACTTTTGTGACTATTAGAAGAACATTGTTTCATGTGGGGATGTGTGATTTGTGATTACACGTTGACATCAATTGTATTAGCTAGTGTTTACTAAGCGGCTGAAAATAATGAACGAAAAAGGTAGTTATTATTCTAACATTAACTACTGATAACTAGCATTGCTCTTATAGCTCAGAGTTAATAGAGTTTGAGGACCTGGCGAGACAAAATTCTCGCCTAAAGGATCCACTTAATATGAGTATTAATAGATACGCATTCTGTGCAATCAAGAATTGGCCTCCGATGAGAGAGTGAAAAATGTGTCGAGCACCAACCTTGTCTCACCACATTTATTGTTGTTCGTTCATAGCTTATAAAACTCGAGGGACTTGGCATTGATACCATTCAACAGCAATTTTCAGTCTCATTGAAAAAAGATGCATTTGTATGGGAAGGGTGAACCTGGTAGTTACCAAGATTCCATTGTTCTTTCAGGTCACTTGGTGTCTTTGCCAGAGGACATGACTGCTCTGGAGAAAGTCTCCGATTTGGTGCTTGGGGATCGTCCTAATTTGTTGTGTTTCTCAGAATACCTATGGAACCTTGAGAACCTTGAGGCCTTGCATATCCGAGGTTGTCCCAAGTTGAAGTTTCCACCACAAGGAAAAAAGAAGGCTGCAAGAATCAAATACTTGTTGGGTTCTCTAGTAAGATGTTCAGTGTCGTTTATGACAATCTTTATTAACCAGGTTTCATTATTTCAGGTTACAGTACTTTTCATGTTTGTTCTAAATAAACATGAAGACATTTCTAAAAATAAAGTTTTTATATTTCAAAAAGAATTTAGTGCAAATAATATGAATCAGGACAAACCTTGCACTAAGGGGCAAATGGCTATGAGATAGCTCTGAAATCTATGCAAAGGAACACGAATTGTCATATCGTGTAATATTTAACCATACACCATTAACTTCGTACTCTCTGGAGACTGCATACACTGCTGATTTCATTATCATCAGCTATCATGCACATATCTCTCAGAGCGTGACTGAGATAAAAATTAAAAAAGCCAAAATTCCGTGGGATAATAGAGTTAACTTCCAAAGTCCAAAGAGTATCTAGTCTGAACAATTCATCTCTTGCTTAAGAATCTTCACAGCTTCCATTACTCCATCCTGCAAGTTCAGTTTAAACAAAATTTGGATGTTAGCGCTGCAGCAGTTTGACATTGCATATAGACTAACAATAGCAAGGACTACAATAGTTCACAGATGATTAGCTTCACACTTGAGGCAACAAACATTTCATTAAAGAGAGAAAAAGTGTGAGAGAGAGAGAGAACGCTAGGGTGGGGGGTTGGATGGGAGGAGAAAGGGAAGGGAAAATAGGGAACAAACGGTCTTTAGCTGCTGCAAGGTTAAAATGCAATGAGCAATGTAACATCTGAAGGTGAATTCTAATAGGCAGACACTCCGAGCCGTAAATGGATTTCAGTCTCACCAATAGAAAGAACTGCTATAACAACTTACATTCATAAGAATCAAATTAAGGAACCCACCTCTCAGAGGGCTCCTTACCATCACGGCAAGACATTTACTATCACCATATTAGTCATCCCCACTCCCTATAACAGATTTGACAGCAACCCAAATAATGCATAATTTTCAGGTCTCAAAATAATTAAGAAAAATTTTAATAGAAAACACAAATTATTCCATTGGCATACAAATTCTGCATAATTGAGGGAATATGGAATATTCTACCATCACAAAACCAATAGAGAGTCTGAAAGCTTTTGCCATGTTTTCAGTTTTAGCCAGACCATAGCACCCGATCTAGCAAATGATTGTGCAGTCAGAAATAATTGTTTGAATGGAGCATTAATCACTGTGGTTCTAGCTTAGGCAATTAAACAGTAGATACAACAGTGATAAGACATCACACCAATCATGAATGCACTTCATAACATAAAAAACTCGAGATGTCATCTTTTGAACAATAGACACCCACTCCATTCAAGAATAAGCATTACCCCAAGAGAGATTCTTTCAGCAATTTCGAGAGCACGTGTTTTAAACTCTGGAGATAATGCAACAGTGATGACTCTTGCTAGTATATTTGCAGATATCCTGATCCTAAAATTATCCACTTCATCCAAAACTAATTGGTTCCTTTTCAAAGGTTCTGGAGCAACTCCAAGCCAGTGCATTCTCTCAGCCCAA
This sequence comes from Omphalea diandra, assembly GCA_949677035.1. Classification (NCBI taxonomy): domain Eukaryota; kingdom Viridiplantae; phylum Streptophyta; class Magnoliopsida; order Malpighiales; family Euphorbiaceae; genus Omphalea; species Omphalea diandra. The sequence goes on along the minus strand of CATIWR010568664.1, from coordinate 21,311 downwards.
TAAAACTGATCCAACATAAATGGACATATCACCTGCCATCAAAGTAGAGCGATTGATTATGTGAGACAAAAGGAGATAAAGAAAGATAACTAAAAGCACAATCAATACGGCAAGTGAAACAGTGGATAATTGCCTCAAATTTGATTCTTGCAGCATCAAGATCTCTAGAAAATGAATTTGTGTAAGAAAGTAGACTACATAGAAAAACAATGTGCCAATCATATGGACTGCAGACTATAAGTGCATGTCTGTTCAATTACCAAAATTTGTAATTTCTTATGCACATGTGGAATGGTAATGTGGTAATGCTGTGGAAAGAAAGTCTGGCTATCCTTGAAAAAGGCATAGTTAAGAGGACAATCCTGTTGATGTTATTCACCCTGTAATATCAAAACCTGTAGCAAAACCACAGATATTCAATCGATAAGATGGACAATCATGTGGCATTTTCCTGGATGGTTCTACTCGAGAGTCAAGTTTATTTTCCAGTGCCAAGTGATCACATCTTCCAATAAAATTTCTAAGCAAGTCTTAGATAAGTTGTATAACTTCTTGAACTGCCCTTTAGCAGGTCATGACCCAACAAACACAGTAAAAATTTTGCAAACAAAAACATTCACATCTCAGATGCATACAACAATGAATATAAAGAGAAGGGGGGTAATTTGTAACAAACCTGTGGAATTCCTGCATATAGTGCTGCAGCAGTGGATCCACTAATTCACCATTGAAGACAAGTAATACAGAAACTAATTAGTCATTCTTCATGCTGTCCCCTTCATCAATTTCTAATGTCAGAGTGGAATAAAATACAAAATTCACCTTCCCCCATGATGAACAGCAGCAAGGCATCTTGGAAACAGCCAACTGTATGGTATTGTACTGTTTTGCATAACAGATGTCAATCCACAAAGACAAATATATAAGTATCAGATTCTAATGGAAAAAATTATTAGATATTTCCACCTAACAATCATTTTTGGCAGCCTAAGGTTTCCCTTCCATGATGCTCATATGTGATGTTCATTAAAGATGTCAGTTATATGATTGATGAGTCATTAGCAGTGTAAAGCAGAATCAATTTTTGATGGGAAAAATATTTTATGACCTAAGAACAACTATGAATCTTCCTTTATCAAGTTAGCACAATGGATTAGGAAACGCATACCCAGAAAAGCAGAAGAGACGGCCATCCAAGAGACAAACCCCCTCCTCTCTGTACTGCCTTTGATCAAAATGCAAAATTTCAGCATCAATAACTCTGATTGCTTCATCTAAAGGCTCATAACCAGAAGTAAAAAGGATAAATCTGAAATTTGTGATCTCCAGGACAGTTTGAATAACCCGAAGGAATGCTTCAGGGTGCTCCAGAAAACCCATGCTGCAAAAGGCAAAGAGAAATACAGTTCAAGAAAACATTGGCATCAGCATTCTGAATTGATGAAAGAAAGCCTATTCAAAAATGAGTATGACACTTAGCCTAGGCCCACAGTGGACTGGATAATGTCAATATGCCATCTGTTTTCCTTTCCCCCTTTTACCTAATATTGCTTAAGAATTTTTCAGAATAACAAGAAAGTGAGTAACCTGCCTTCCAGCAGAACTTAGCCCTATGAAAACAGGCGGCGCTGTCTTCAAAAAACTTTGTAACTTTACATGAGTCGCACACATTTCATCTTTTGTTCTATTACTCCCAGAAGAAAGAAGTGCTGAAATTTCTCCACATTTCTTACATGAAAACTGCCATTCAATAGGGGGGAACCAAAATCCACAAACATGAACTTTTGATGGCCAATAATCTGCACATATAGATGGAAAATGGAGGAAATTATTAGAAGTGCTAGAAAATAAAAAAGAAACATCCCTGATACAAAGACTGTACCTAAATGAGATCCTAAAAAGACCAAATACATACAGAAAGGCAAAAGGAAATATGTTTCTGTCTCACAAACCCTGAGAAGGGCCTCAAGAAAATTGAATTAGTTTGTGTTAATATTCATCCTTGAAGATCAGATCATTGCTGCCTATTAAGAGATACACAAAGCACCCACCTCTAGATTGCAGCTAGATATAATATCCACTACTAAAAAACTGTAACAGAATGGTTGTTTAAGAATACTCCTATGATTAACATGATCAACTAATCATACTTCTAACTTGTAAGGACCTTTAACCTTTTAACTAAAAAGAAGAGAAGAAAGAAGGAAGATACATAATAGACCTCATAGCTTGAAGCACAATAATGAGTAAATAAATAAGTAGGAAAAGCAGAACTACCTGGGCATTCAACAATTTCTTTGCTAAATCCATACCTGTTGCATAAAATAAAAGTCATAAAAAAAATTTTTTTTTGGGTTAACGAGGTTAGGCCTGGGGCTTACACTAGCAACCTCATTAAATTACAAGTAGTAACAATTAGAAATACATATCAATTTTTAAATTTGCCAGCAAGAGAAAAAGAAGAAGCAGCAAGACTAGAGAGAGAAAAAGAAAGAATGTTTATCAATAGAATGCATCAAAATTAAATATTTGATGACATACCAACTCATTTATTGATAATTATCAATAAAAAAAAAACTCATTTATTGATAGAAAATCATTACTAAAGGACGTCCATTCAGTAGTTCTTTTTCTTTGTCAGTTCATTATTACTTCCTCAATACTACTGAAATGATGTCCCTCATGTGTGTTGTCAACATGAATTCCCATATGAATTTGACACACTCCATTTTATACTTTCAAAGGGAATTTTGAGACCCATCAAAAGATTCTTTTAGCTTGTTGCTCATATAAAAATAATATGCAGCATTCTATGTGCAAAAAAAGCACAACTTACAAGAGCAGGGGAGATGACGGCCAGTCATGCCATGTGGGAAGACCTGTTACTGGATCCTGCATTTGTGGAAAAACATATTTCATGAGTTTAAACATATATTGCACCAACAAAACAATGATTTATCAACTTATCAATCAGCTAGCGAGTATATAAATGAAACAAGGAATTCCATATTCAGAAGCACCAACGGTAAAAGGAATAGGACTCAGATTTAAATCATCATTTCTCCATGATCCCCAAGTTTCAGCAAAAAGTGGCCACATCCAATGTATCACATCTTTCCAGCAAACCTATGATCATGAAAAGTCCAGAAAATGAAAACTCAAGCAGCACAAACAAATCTGATTAAATAGAAGTAAATTAAATACAAAGTACTTGTCCCTTGATAACAATGCTTTAGATTCAGTCAATTTTTGAAGGCCAATTCTAAAAGAAAATGATTCTAGAGGCAAAAATCAGAACCACCGTGTTAGCTGGAGCTTCTTGGAGATATTCATATAGAAGTGGAAGCTCTTCCTTGAATTGACATTCAAATGTTGAAGGTGCACTACAGAGTACAATACGAAAATTTTGTCAGTTAAATATTTAGTTAAAAGAAACAAATGCCAAAAACCAAATTTTCTTCCATATATATGTATATACATGTGTGTGTGTGTGTACACACACACACACACACACACACATGTGTATATATATATATATATATATATGACACTTTGCACTCATATATTTACCCTGAAAATACATCCACATATACTATATATGTCAATATTCCCATTTTTTTCACATATATACATAGACAGAAGAAAAAATTGAAACTGATTCCACATTTATCTATACTATGTTCATGATTCCGAGAATTTATACACAGTCGTTTAGTATATAAGGAAATACACAAACTGGAGAAATCATGACCTAAAGTCCTTGAGCTACCATCAGTATTACAATGTTGAGAGTTCAGCTATGTAAAAAGATATTCTTCCCTACCTGTATGGAATAACATAAGGAGCAGAAACTATGCAACGGACACCAAAAAGTTCTGCAAGGCTCCACCCTTCCTGGACCAATACATAAACAGACATTTTCCATTTTATGTGATACATCTATTAATGCAACCTTATAAATATTAGCCATATTACCAATTTCTAAACAGAGTTTACATGGACTTAAAATTTAAATTAGAATTTACCAATGCAAAAAAATTGATCACGAGAAAATCACCCTCCATGCTAGGGCCATGTCCAAAAATCCTTTCAACTACAGAATGGCATTCTTGCCTATGCACTCTTGTGATAATCCTTTTCTTAAGTGAAAATTCAGATTCCTGTTTACCTGTTAAAAAATTATAAATCAAATATTTTAAACATCATGGTTAGTTTACCCTTCTAGTCATAAAACTGAATCTATTTCCCCATCAATAGCCCTTGAATGAGATATAAATACAATAAGACGAAAAAATTCAAACCTGCAGAGTAATGATTCTCGTGAATAGAAAGAACTGGTGGTGATTTAATAGGAAGAAAAGCAACATGTCTATCTTCCAAGTGAGGCCTTAAATTCTCCAAAAAACCAAACAGCTAACATTAGCATTAGCATTAGCATATGCCCACTCCAGAATATCGTAAATGAGATATTATAATCACATAAATCTACTTTAACTTTGTTTAGTTTGTTAAGTGGAATACGGTAGGAATAGAATATCATGGATTGACTCTATATAATGTAAACAAAATAAAGCTTTGAGTAATCCAGCTCATTATACTCAAACCATTTTCTTCTCATCTCGTATTACAAATACCACATGTAAAGGTGCGGTTTTCTCTTCCCCTTCTATATAATATCAATAAATTAACACATGTAATTTAAAAAAAAAAATTGAAATCTTGAAAAACAATATGATGCAAACCTCATGTGCAGAATGTGTTACTAAAAATACATCATACTGCTGTTTCTGATCACAGGCGAAAGCTGCAGCAAAGGCCTGAAATCACCAAATTTGTTATGTGCTTAACCTTTAAACCGTAATAAGCCAATCAATTCGAGGAATCAAGTCAAATTAGTATCAAATTATGTTTGAGGACTTTTAATCATCATCATTCGCTTCATGTTTCATTAACTTGATATTAAGTACTTACGGCTATAGGGTTGACATCGCCTTTGGTACCAAATGCCATGAAAAGAGCAACTGCTTTCCTCTTCTCCATTTCCATTTTCTGCTGCAGACTAGCGAAAAAAAGAAGTGGAAGGTGCAAATTTTTTATTTGGACCTGTAATAGGCCAAAGTTGGTATGGGCTTGATTTTAGTTTCACTTATATAGGCTGGCCTTCTCTTTTTACATCGCATTTGAACCCATTGCTCCACCTAATTAATCCTTGAAAAAAAAAAATTGAAGAATAGTTACAACAACGCTAATTAATATATTGATTTTAATATATTTAAAAATATAAATAAATAAATATTAATATAAAATATGTTATTAAATAAATTATATTTATTTTCAAAATAAATAATATATGAAAATTATTTTTTAGCCTTATACTTTTTAGTGCTCTATTTCATAGTTTATTTTAGTAATTATTTATTTCTATTTAGTCGATAAATCTAATTGTGAGACTGTAATTAATTATATGTATTGATTGTGTGTATAATTTATTATTTATTTATATAATTGTATTATTATATTGAATAATTTCATTATGATAAAGATTGCCTAAAGTAATAAAAATTATGTACACTACTAAAACAATATTCTAGATACTATAAAATTATATTAATTACAGTATTATAATATAATAATATATGTCATTATAGTATTCTAAAAATATAAATATGTATAAACCTCCTTTCCTAAAATATATGTGTGGTATAAAAGTGTATATGTTAATTATGATGATTTTTTCTTTATTTTATGCTTAATTCTTAAATTTTATTTGAATTTTATATTCAAAATATTAAATTTGATATTTTAAGTGTATTAAAGTTGAAATGGAGAGATTAAACATCAATTTGTAAGAATTCTCAAATTTGGAACAAAAAGAAGTGAAGTGCATTTTTTAGCATAAAATGTATCATGATAAGGCATGAGTATGCCTTACCAATCCAGATCTGATGAGTTTGAAAGAACAAGAGCGAATGTTTCATTTCATTTTTATAAAAGATTTAATCTTATTTTAGTGAATTAACTTAGTAGATTTACCTAAATTTAGAATTTTTTTTTTTTTTTTTTGATGTTTTAGTAAGAGAACTATTTTAGGAGAGATTTTAGGAGATTTGAATAATATATTTTCTTATAAATAGAAAGGATTTTCTCTTATAGCAGAGCAAGTAAAACCGCCAAAAGAGGATGTGAATATATATATATATATATATATGTGTGTGTGTGTGGGCGTGCAGATACACATATATATAACAAGATTTTATTTCATTGCAAGGTCCAACATGGTGTAATAAACAAAAAGGTAAGATGCAATCATCACATAATTACAGACAACATAGAAACAAAACTTGAACGCTGATGCTGATCAGTTTTTGGAAGTCTCATATTTTTCTGCCCTTTTCATTAAACAAAATGTGTTTTTTCCTTTTTCTTTCTGTGGATGCTTGTACGGATTCTGCTTCTACTTCAGTGTTACCTCAGTGTGGTCTTTGGTGTACTTGTCCATTAGTTGGGTTAGTTCATCTTTAAGATTCTTTTCCAACTCAAGCATCTCCTGCCTATACCTCTGTATAATTAAGCCTTCCTGTCTTCACGACTTTGTATGAGCTTCTTCCTCTCAGATTGAAATTCTTCCATCCTAAATTAGAAGTTCACAACATTTTTTTGCAAGGTATATCAGCATAGAGTTGTAAAAGACAATGTTCCAGGGAACACCTACGTATGAATTTTCTCGCTAATCAAATATAATGATGGAGCAGATATCTCTCCTGTAAGGGAAAACAAATACTTTGAGCTCTGTCAAAGGTTCAGACTCGCAATCTCATAATCTTTAAAATTCCTTGCCACTGAACTAAAGATTCAATAGTTAAAGAATATTAATTCTTTTTCCTTTTTTGAGAGAAGAAGAGAAGATATACATCTTTTAACAAACTCAATCTGAAAGGAATGCAACAATTCTGACTGCTTTCTGGCCTGGATTATTTTTATTAATATAACTAGTTAATCTCTATGCCAAAACCCCTATCATGGCACAATCTAGCTGTATCTCCATGAAGTTCCTAACATCATGCACTTCTGAAAGTGGGGAAGGCATTATTACCTGTTTGAGTGCTTCATGGTGAAGAGATTTGCATTTGACAGATCAACTATTCCCTGCTTTAGTTGTAGCAACTTCTCAATATCTTCATCTTTGGCATCTTCATATTGATGCATAAATTCAATTTGATCCTTGTAAAATTCCTCTTCCGAATCCAACTGAGAAAGAATATATTAATATGGAAATAAACCTGTAGACAAATAAACACTAGTACACAATTTTATGACTGGACAAAAGGGAAAAAAAACTCGCTGAAAATTAACTGAGACTTATGTTGCTTTCCTATAGATTCTGGTTAGTCTGTTTCAAGTATTGCATCTCTAATAGCTACAGTTCCATCAAATCAAGGTGTCCCTAGATTTACCACAAACATGGATTGTGGGATGGTAGGAAGAAGGCCTTAATGGCCTAACTTCTATCTTACACAAAGAATGTGAATCATACCTTAGGGATAATTGTATTTTATGAGTTCTATGAATTTGTAACACTTTGGAAATTTAGAAAATAAAAAATTCAACAAAATTTCAGGGATAAACAGGATATTCAACAAAATAAACAGGATGGCCAACCAATGATGCTATAATAGTTCGCTGAGACACATGCAAATACTAAATAAAGTAGTACTATTAGCTCCTGAGCTTGCCAAAATACACAGATGCTCTGCTAATGACACAAAAGCAAGATGAAAACTATGAAAGCAAAAAAGGTTCACGGTTTATTCCAGAAAAACAGTCTGATATAAGCTTTATATACTCCTAATCAACAATGTGAAGAACAAGAAAGAACTCGGAGAACTACCAAGTATAGCAACGCATACAAATCTAAATTTTTATGCACAAGAATACACAGAAATAACTGTAACATGCTGTAGATTCAAATCATGATCTGTAGTACATCATTGATAGAACAGTGAAAGTAGTTTATGAGGAAGTAATGTGAGCTTATTGTAGATTTGCAAGTGTACCAAACTGAAATTCTTTACCAACGGTTTCAAACATAAATTGAAGAGAAAATTCCTCAAGCTTAAAACTTTCATGCATAAACCAGAAATTTTGTGTATGTTCTTTTATTTTCTTTCTTTTTTTATAGACTACAATTAGAAACTGTGTGAATCCCTTAATGGTCAAATATTAGCATGTAAACATAGGTGCATGAAATATGTCAGTACTTCAAAAACATTTAATGCCAAGAAACCAGGATACTTCAGACTGTCTCAGTAAGTTCCTTGCATCTAATAGATCGACCAATTTAAGCAAAATGCTAGCAGAAAGATATCTGAAAAGTTTTTTATGCAACTGAGGACAGTAGCATTAGAATTTCTTGCAATTTGACAACATTCATGCACTTCATTGGGTTTAATATAATACACAGCATCTTATAGAAAATAGTAACAAAAACAGCAATTTGCAGTTCAATGATATTACCTCTTCCTTGTTCTTTTCATGCATTGATTTAGTCAGCAGTCTCATATCGCATTTTTCTTTTTCACTCTTGTGCAGCATCTCACTCACACTACTTAAGGACTCAGCCAGAACTTGACACTTCTTTTCTTCTTTAGATTTTTGAACCTTCAACAAGCCAACTTCTTGGAGACTATCATTTATTCGCTTTATTTGCAAATCCACATTTTCTCGGTATGACCTCATCTCAAATTTCAGCTTGGACTTCCCTTCAGTAGCATATATGGTTAAACACAACAAGAAAATATGTATTACCATAATCCATGTGCCAATGAGATGGGAAGCAGAAAAGTTGGAGCAACAAAAAATATATCCTATCAATTATATCAAGAGCTACTGAGCAAAAACAGCATATGAAATTGCTTCATAATTCAAGTGTATTCACGAATGGACATCCAACTTCATTTCGGTTCCTCTTTACTCAGTATCAAACTAAACCTTGAATTAAATTACTTCATGGTACCAGCATGGATCCCAAGTCACATTCTAAAATTTAGATGCTTGTAACCATAGCCTATGCACATTTGTTTGGATCCATCTCATGCTGAAGTGTACAATTTTAACACACCATGTTTTTCAATCAAATTAAACATGGGATATCTGATCTTGGAAAGTAAATTCCAAACGTTGTCTGACTAACCTGCATTCTCACACACACACACAGAGATAAAGAGGTAAGAGATAGAGAGAGGAGAGAAAACCTTGAGCATGCTGGTTGAAAATATCCAGATCTTCTTTTGAAGCCATGTGCCTGTAGAGTTGGCACTTCCCATTTGAAAGCGGAACTCTACTGTTCTTCCATGCATCCTGTTCATTTTCACACTGAATTCAAAACTTCAAGTGCTGGAATAAAGGTTTTTTAGTGAAAAATTGGAACATGAACTTAATTCCCTTTCATTCATACATATTTTAATACAAAAATCAGCTCATAAAGCTGATACAAACAAGTTGAATGTTGTTTTACAGCTCATTGCCTTCACAAATACACTAACACCATGCTGTCAATAGAGGCATAGTTATAGGGTCTGCTTTTTACCAAAAAGCTGCTAACAATTCTCTTCAAAAATATCTTCTTAAAGTTTTCTAGAAGAATGTCAATGACCAACACTCCTCCTTGATATTCTTCTTGAAGACTCCAAGCTTTGACCTTAAAAATTCAAACTTAGCTCTTGGAAGAGCTTTGGTAAGTATATCTGCAATCTGTTCCTCTGAGCAACAGTGCTGGAGTTTGATTTCTTCAGCCTTTTCAGCCTTCCTAACTGCATGAAACTTGACTTGAATATGTTTTGTTCTCCCATGCTGAACCAGGTTCTTTGCAATGGCAATGACAGACTTATTGTCCACCCAAATTACTGTTGAATTAGCTTAAACAAAACCAAGATCAATTAACACTTTTCTAAGCCAAATGGCTTGATTTCCAGCATTTGCAGCTGAGATATACTCAGCTTCAGCAGATGACTGAGCAACAACTTTTTGCTTCTTTGAATTCCAAGAGAATGCCCCACTTCTAAAAGAAAATGCATAACCAAAAGTGCTTTTACAATCATCAACATTTTCAGCCCAATCACTATCAGCATAACCCTTCATCACTTTCACACTTGCTAAACCAGAGACCAAGATCAGTAGTGCCTGCAATATATCTCAATACTCTTTTAGCAACACCAAGATGAATTTTGCTTGGACTTTCCATGAACCTTGAAAGTAAACTTGCCGCAAACATGATGTTTGGTCTGGTTGCAGCTAGATATAATAAGCTTCCCACAATGCTTCTAAGGACTGAGACATTTGCTTTCCCACTTCCATCTTCTCTAGTTAGCTTCTCATTCACCACTAAAGGTGTAACAATAGGCTTAGCTTTATTCAACTGAAATTTCTTAAGAAGTTCCCAAGCATATTTAGTTTGGGAAATGAAAATGCCTTCTTCAGATTGACGAATTTCCATTCCTAAGAAGAATGCCATCTCTCCCAGATCAGACATCTCAAATTCCTACTGCATTTTCTTCTTGAAGTTTTCAATTTCCAAATCATCTACTCCTGTCACCAAAAGATCATCCACATACAAGGATACAATCAGCCTTACTTCTTCTTCATCTTTCATGACATACAAAGTGGCTTCATTTTCACTCTTGAAGAAGCCTTGTTGTAGCAGATAAGTGTCAATTCTGTTGTACCAAGCTCTTGGAGCTTGCTTGAGCCCATAGAGAGCTTTGTTGAGCTTGTACACCTTCCCTTCTTCACTTGGGATTATAAAGCCTTTTGGTTGCTCCACAAAGATATCCTCCTCTAATACACCATTTAGGAATGCTGATTTTACATCTAGATGAAAGATTATCCAATTTTCTTTTGCTGCAAGCGCCAGTAGAAGCCTTATGGTGTCTTGCCTTACTACTGGTGTAAAAGTATCAGTGTAGTCCACTCCAGCTTGTTGAAGATAGCCCTTAACGTCCAATCTGGCCTTAAGCTTATTTACAGAACCATTAGGATTTAATTTGGTTCTATAAACCCACTTAACACCTATTGTCTTGTGTGTTTCAGGCTTCTCCACAAGCTTCAAAGTGTCATTATTCCTTATCATGTTGCTCTCCTCCTCCATGGCTTTCCTCCAACCTTCATGAGTTGATGCTTCATCATAGCTTGCTGGTTCAAGAGTGACTATGTTGCAACTATCATAAATCTCTTGCAGCAGTCTTATGCCTCTCACACCTTATTCAGTATCACTATCTGAGCTTTCTTCATCTTTAAGTGCCTCAATCTCAGTCTTATCTTGAAGTTTTCCTTCCTTCCAATCCCATTCAGCAGCTTCATCAAATTTCACATTCTTGCTAACAAAAATTCTCTCTTTTTTGGGATTGAAGATTCTATATCCCTTGGTGATATTGTTATAACCGATGAAGATATCAACATCTGATTTCTTGTCTAGCTTGTCCCTCTTTTCTTCAGGTATGTATGAGTAACAAACACACCAAAAAACCCTTAAATGTTCCACTGATGGTTTGGTTTCAAGCCAAATTTCAAATAGAACCTTGCCCTTTAATGCTTTTGTTGGTAACAAATTCAGCAAATAAACAGCAACATTGACTGCCTCAGCCCAAAAATGCTTTGGCAAGCTCTTCTCATGCATCAAACATCTGGCCATCTCCATCACAGTTCTGTTCTTCCTTTCACTCACTCCATTTTGTTGTGGAGTGTAGGGAACTATGAGTTGGTGGTTGATCCCTTCTTTGTCACAAACAACTTTGAAATATTTTGAGACATTCAGCTCCATTGTTTGATCTTAGCATTTTGATTCCACAGTCAGTTTCCTTATCTGCTTGTGCTTTAGACTTCACAAACTCACTTAGCACTTCTGATTTTTGCTTCAAGAAACTCACCCAACAATACCTAGAGTAATCATCATTGAATAATAGAAAGTATTTGCTATTATTCAAGGATGGAACACTCATAAGTCCACACACAACACAGTGCACCAGCTGCAATTTCTCAGTAGCTCTCCAATTGTTGCTTGAGAATGGCAGCTTATTTTGCTTCCCAAATTGGCAAGCTTCACAAACACTCTCTCCTTCCACATTTACAACCAAGCCATCAACCAAATTCTTTTGATGTAACAAATTTAAATTCTCATAATTGAAGTGCCTTAACCTCTTATGCCAAAGAATTGAGTTATTCACCACAGTTGAGTATGCATGCAAAGTGTTTTGTGTTACATCCAATGGAAAAATTCTATCTTTCATATCTATTGTCATCATTTCATTTCCATTTGGATCATAAATGATGCATTTTTTCTTCTTGAAATGCAATTCATAATCTTTTTCGAGTGATTGACCAACACTAAGCAAGTTTAAACTGATTTCAGGCACAATAACACTTCTGAAATGGATTTTGTACCTGATGGAGTGTTGATCACAACAGTTCCTTTGCCTTTGACCTTGACCCAAGCTTCATTGCCAACCTCTACTCTTGACTTGAAAGACTTATCAAGGATCTTGAAGCTATCCTCATCTAATGTCATGTGGCTTGAGCAACCACTATCAACAAGCCAAGTGTTCATTTCAGTCTTGGCAACATGGAGAGTTTTTGTAAATAGCCTCTCAGTTGGAGCTTATTGATCTTCAGCTACTTGTGCTTGTTAAGTAAGTTGTGTTTGCTTGTTCTTGCATACCTTGGCCATGTGTCCAAACTGATTGCAGGTTTTACATTAAATGTTAGGCCTGAACCAACAATATTTCTTAGCATGTGTCTTCTTCTTGCAATGTTTGCAAGGTGGATACTTGCCTTTCTTTCCACCTTTTTCATCTCCACTTCTTTTATCTTCCCCTTTCTGTTCTTTTGAGTGCTTCTTGCCTCCACTTGACTGACCTCCTTCACCTTGCTTTGCCAGAAATGCTCCTTCAATTGTCTCTCCCTGCCTTAAGCTGAATCTCTGCTCTACAACATGAAAGGCATTCATCACTTCAGTTAAAGTGATGGTGGACAGGTCTTTAGTGTCTTCCAGTGAAGATATCTTTGGCTCGAATCTTACTGGAACACTCAAAAGAACCTTGCTCACTATCCTCTTGTCTGACAATTCCTCTTCAAGAAGTCTCAGTTGGTTAACTACTCTCATCAACTTGTCGCTATACTCCTCGAGTGCTTCAGAGTCTCCCATTTTGAGAGTTTCAAATTCTCTCCATAAATTCAAGACTTAAATTTGTTTGGTTCTAACACTGCCTTGGAACTCCTCCTTGAGCTGATCCCAGGCTTGTTTTGTTGTCTCACTATTCATGATTCTAGTGAACATAGAATCTGAAACAGAGGAATGAATTGCAGCTAAGGCCTTGTATTTCTTAGCACATTCCTCACTATGCTGGTGTAGTTGTGCTATGGTGGGATTGGCTCTCAATGGTGCTGGTTTTCTCACAACATCCCAAAGGTCAAATGCCCTTAGGTATGCTTTCATTTTCACAGCCCAGACCTGGTAATTTTCATCATTGAAGCTGGGTGGTGTTGGGGTTGAGAATCCCTTTGAAGCCATCAACACACTCTCAAGATGTTTAGGTCTTTGACTTCTCCATTTAGGCCGTCCCATTTGCCAAAGGCTCCACCAATTGGTGCAACCGCAACTCCCCTCCTCTGTGTCTCCTCTTCCAAAAAGATCAGCAAATACCCGATGTAACTTTGCCCTTCTTGTCTTTATTGTCTTGGCATGATTCATAAGAGGATCCAGGCCTGGATACCAAGCAATCGCACCAGGACCTCCTTTGCAAGCAGGCAATGCCATTTTATCCCTGGTGAACTCAACTCCTCGACAGTCAATTCATCCAAACTATTAAAGAAGGCCTTACACCACTTGCTCTTCTTGCACATCTCATGGTTCTTTTCACTTGTGTCCAAGTCAAAATCATGATCAAGGAGATCATCGTCATCGCTACTGCCACAGATCTCTTCGTCATCATCATAATAATCTTTATCAGTAATTCCACTTTTATCATCTTTATCATCAACAACACCAAATTCATAGCTAGAGAACTCAATATTCTTCGGCTTCCGCTCTGCCTGAGCATTCAGCTGAGTAGAACCAAATTGAAGAGTACCTGTGCTCCGTCCCTGCTCAATGTAGTAGTTCAGTCGAGAGGAAAACTCATTTCCACAGCTAGAAGAATTCTTAAACTCAGCATTTTGAACTGTCCTGATATTGGCATTATTACTTTGCATCGCAAGCTTATGCATCAAATTCCAACATCCCGACGCATTAGGAGTAGAGGTATGAGAACGCTGAGCTTCTGCAGCAATTTATCCATGCTGTGCTGATTTTAATGTGATGGTTGCCACATTTCTACTCGGCTGCTTAACATGCTGCCCGCTGCCACCTTTTCTATACACACTACATAGCTGAGGAAATGGGTCTTCATTATCCATCACGTGTTCTTTGTATCAAATTCAGTCCTGGATACTACTTTTTTTTTTTTCCAGTAAAATGAAAAAAAAAATCAGTTCAATAACCTTTTTCCTCAAACAATCTACCACTGACAAATATGGAACAACCAAAGTTGATTTGAGTCCTACTACGGATGAAATCTCATATAAAATGAAGGTCTATCCAGAGAGGTTTGGTTGATGACCAAAATCCAAAATGCATGTAAACAATTATTAACCAAAAAAGGCGAGAACATAAGATATATGGGTTTGCAATGCATTATGTTATAATAATATATTCTGCCAAACCACTTATAATAAATTACCAGTAGAGGTAAAAAGAATTGTCAGAATCCAAGAAAACAAAAATGGAACTGTTAAATTCCTTTCTTGGTTTATGAGTTTTGATGACTTATTTCAGAGCATTGAAAGAGACATTTAGTCGTGCAACTTATGAACCAATGAATCAATTCTCTTCCATTGAAGCCATTTACTAGCAAGAACGTGTTTTTTATGGTAAATTTACAAGCAACAATGTGTGTACATACAAATAAGGCAAATCCCATTTTATATCTATCAAAGGAAAATGAAAAGACTTGAGAAGGCAGAGCAAAAAAGGAAAGATATAAGAAACGAGAAATCTTGATTATGTTTGTGAATGAAGATATAATTTAAAAAAAAAAAAAGAGTATTTGTAGTAGATTAAAAAATATTAAGAGATTAAAGAAAGTATTAAAAGTCATTAATTTAACAAATGCAGATATGATACAGTACCTGGTTGATGATTTCAATGAAAGACGAAAAGTCAGCTTCTTAACCACAGAGACAGACTAGCAAAAATATAATTGTCAGTACGAATATGTGATTATAACGACAGGGTCCACTGGGTGAGAGAATGTTTTTTTTTTTTTTCTTTTTTGCTTTCGGTTTGGCTCTTTTTTTTCTTTAATTAGGATTTAAGAATTACTGAATAAAAGTTAAATTTTTTATGGTTTAAATCAAAAATAAAAGAAATTAAGGGATCAAAGAATAAATAAATAAAGTCCCTTTTTTTCCCCTTTCAGTTTGGGCTAGGTGAGGAAGCATGTATGCTTTCACTCAGTTTTCTATGTCCTATTAAACAATAACCACAATCATAAGGATAGTTTAAGTGGTAATTGACTTCATTCCTGATTATTTTGAAATCTAATGTTTTGGTTGATTAATTATTGAATATACAAAATGAGTATGAATGAATTTTACAATAATATACATAGTATGGCGTTATTGTATAGGATTTTAAATTATGTATATAATTTTATTAATTATTTTATTAATTATAACAATAACATTTTTATTTAAATATTTAAAATTTATATTAATTTTAATATTATGATATTATATCATATCCAGTATTACTTGGTTGACCTAAAAATATTAGGTAATATCCGTTACCTTCTCACAAACCCAAGCATAAAGTGAGTAACAATTGCAGAATAATTAGTCGTGAATGCTGGTCACGTGGTATTATTGTAATAATAAATTTTAAATAAATTAATATTTATTTTAATTAGTAATTAATTAAATAATTAAAATTAATATATAAAAATAATAATTAAATTTTAATTATTATTTTTATAAATAATTATTATCAAATAAATAACATAATAAAATAAATTTTCAAATTTATAATTATGTATGGAGTTAATTGTAATAAAAAATCATAGTTTATACATTCAATCTTATATAACAAAATTTCAAAATAAAATTTATTAAACTTAACGAAATAATTTCTGATAATCAATCAAATAAATAATATTAAATATTTTATAATTAAAAATAAAATTAACAGATAATTATAAATTATATATAGTTCTATGAGGTAATTGTAATATAAAAATTATCTATTAATCACACTTTCAATTTTGTGCAGCATAATTTTAAGATAAAATGTATTAAACTTAAATAAAATGATTTTTGGTAATCTATTACACTATCGTTTGTTCTTATATACTGATAATTTTTAACTTTCTAGATTTTCTAATTTTCTGTCTAGAAATAGTTTAAAATTTTCACTTTTTTGAATTTTCTAATTTTCTATTTATAATATATTGGTTTTCTCTTAGAATTTTTACTTTTTAGATTTTTCTAATTTTCTATTTAGAAGTAATTTTAAAATATTTGCTTTTTATATCTTTTAATTTTCTGTTCAAAATATTTTTTATATGATTTTGACTTTCTATTTAAAATTTTTACTTTTTAATTTTTTTCAATTTCTAATTCATAAAATTTTTTTATTATAGCAGTTGAGTTTTTTTTATTTTTTATTTAAATTTTTTATAAAGCAGTTTTTAATAACACAATGTAAAATAATGGCACGTAATTTTATTATATGTATTATTTGATAAATAGCAAATAATGATTTAAAACTAACTCTAACATTGGAATTAATAACATATAATATTGATGATATACACAAATGTTAAATTTCGGCAGTGGATGCAAAGAAAAAAAAAGTGAGGAGTAGCATTTCATGAAACGTGGCTTTGTAATTTCCATCAATGTAAAGCAACACAAATACTACTAATCAAGAAAAAAAGAAAAATATTTAATATTTTATTTTATATGAAAATAATTTTTATTAATTTTAAGAAATAAAATTATTTATGAAATATATTTTATGTCATCAGAAGTAATTAGCTATTGGATGATTAATTATTTGATTTAAGTAAAATTTTATGTTAATTTAAGTGAGATATTGTAATTATATTTAATTTAAATTAATTTATGCATTTTTATGAAATTTAATTTAATTATGAATAAAGAAATTTAATTTTATGTGGTAAATAATTTAATTATGAGAATTTTAATTATTGTATTATTATTCTGTTGAAAAAAAAAAGGGAAATAAAATGAAAAAGAAAAGGAACAAATTTGGTTTGGGGAGGGGGATGTTGGGCTGGGTTGGTGCAAAGGAAATGAAGAAGCATAGAAAAAATTTTGGTTTTGCGGCTGAGGGCGCTGCTGGGCTGGATTGTTGTTTTCAGATTTTTTTTTTTTAATTTTTGATATTCAAAATGACGTTATAATAAATACATTTTTGTGATTGAGCATGAAGTTTTTGTCCTCAATTATTACAATCGGAAAAGGATGCAATTTACGGTCACGGAGGTCATTGAATCCCTTGAAGTTTTAAAAAATTTCAAAAATCAAAATCCCTTGGGATTTTAGAAAATTTTAGAGACCTTCTTGAGATTTTAGAAACATTCAAAGAGTTTATTGAAATTTTTAGAAAATTTCAAGAATCATTGGAACTCCCTGAATTTTAAAAATGTTTGAAACTCCTTTAAAATTTTAAAAAATTTTAGAAACCTTATTAAAATTTTACAGAAAATATAAAATCCCTTGAAATTTTGAAAAATTCAGAAAATCTCCTAATACATAATAATATAAATGTCAAAAAATATATCTTTTTAATGGAAATAGGTAACACTGTGGCCACTTATTGTATCATTACTATCAATAAAATTTAATTTTTTAAATTTTTTTTACCAATTCTACTCTTATATCTTATTAATTATTAATTAATGAGTTCCATTCAATCATGATATGCTTGATTTTCTTTTAAAAAAGTTTTAAAAATTAAGTCTTAATTCTTTCACGGCTGATAAAAAATTTAAAAATACAAATAATATTGTCATATGAGTATTGAGTATATCATTCATATAAATTTATTTCAGTTATTGGACCACTTTATTTACTCATGTTTATTTCTTTTTTAATTTTAAATATCACATTTGTCATAATTTTTTAGTTACCAATATATAGATAAAATTTCGTTTTAAATAATAAAATTTATTTAATATTTTAAATAGATAAATTTATTGAGTTATATTAATTCATATTCTAATACATTATTATTATTATAAGTTAAAAGATTTCAAATTATGTAACTTTAAATATGTATAATTATTTATTGATTGGTTTGAAGATTTTACTAATATGAGTAATTGTCTTTATTTTTTCTTTTTACTCTTTATTTTGCCATGAAGCTTTAGATTTGAATTTATTAAAATTTACTTTTCATAAGCTAATTAAGGAAAAATGAATTGATATGATTTTTCTTCAATTTTCATATAATTTTTATTTGAATTATTTAAAATATAAAAATTATAAATTACATTGAGCAAAAGTTAAATTTAAAATATTTTTTATTTTAGAAATTATAATTATTTATATAATTTTTTAATGGATCCAGGACAAAATTTCTGCATTCATCACTCATTATAGTCAAAGTTGGTTTCCAGTCTAGTGTTTTCCCACCACTGGATACTTTTCAAGCTAATTGTCGTGCACGCCTATATTAGTTTTGTGGATGAGCAAAATTGATATATAGTCCCCAGGCTTCATTATCAATCACTTGTTGCAGGCTGATATGCTGGTTGCTGCCCATGAGAGTGTTATTTTTCGTTTTGTTCTTATGTTCAACAAAAAAAAAAAACGAAGTGATAGGCAAACCATTAGAACTTATTCCTTATCTTATTTTACAAATTTGCAATTGATAATGTGTAATCATCGATATTACAAGTAGACAATCACCGCCCAAAATCAATTAAAATATTAAGATTACGTTTGGTATGATGTAATCAAATGCAATATAATGTTATCTAAAAAAATTTTAGTTCAATATTTCAATTGAGTCTAAATTTAAACATATTCTATTACGATTGCTTACATCTTAATAAATGTAGCCTAAATACTTGGTTTGATCATGGATTATGTTATTAAGCATTAAGCAACCATACAATCTCAATTTTTATTGGAATATTGGTACTTAAACTATTTCAGAATTCTTTAATTGATAAATGGCAAAAGTGATAGATGTGGCGGATCATGAATAGGTTGAGCTTTTGTGGATGGAGGATAGAACCTTCAAGTAGCATTTCAGAATTTTAATAATTAATTGAAAGTGGTATTAGATTATGAATAAGCAGAGTTTTTCCCACTGGAGAAACAAGACCTTTAGATAGTATTGTAATAATCGATTGAAGGTGGTGCTGGATCATGAATAGATGAAGTTTTTTCGAATGAAGGGTAGAACTTTTAAATAGCATTCTAAAATTTCAATGGTTGATTGAAGGTGGTGTTGGATCATGAATAGGTGGAGTTTTTTTTCAGATATAGGCACAAGACCTTTAAATAACATTCCAAAATTTCAATGATTAACTGAAAGCGGTGCTTAGTTATGAATAGGTGGAGATTTTTTAGATGGAGGGACAAGATCTTTAGATAATATTTCAAAATTCTAATGATTGATTGAAGGTAGTGTTGGATTATGAATAGGGGAAGTTTTCCTGGATGGAGAAACATAACCTTCAGGTAGCATTCCCAAATTCAAGGAGAACGTCCATTTCCTCCCTTTAGTGTCTTCAAGGAAGGAATAGGACCCATCATCCAATTTTGCATCAGTAAGAAAAGAAACAAAAATAATGGTCAACAAAAACAGCAATGAATTTCTAAAAATTTATGCCATTGTCTTCTCAATTCGGACTACTTTCTGAGTCGAAGTATGTTTCATAGCCTCCTTTAAATATAGGTCGACCAACCTTTGGAAAAAGGAAATATTTTCAATGCATTTATATTGTTGATTTGGGATGCTATAAATCATGCAAAATAGGATCTTAATTGAGACTATTCTAGAAGTTGTGTGATATAATTATTATAATAAAATTTAAATAAATTTAATATTTATTTTTATTGAATAATTAATTAATTAGTTGAATAATAAAATTAATATATAAATTATACATAAAATTTATTTTTATTTTATAATATATTATTCTTTTATAAATTATTATTGAGTTATACTTTTAACTAAATAAAATAATAAATAAAAATTTTAATTTTAATTAGTATAATAAATTTTAACATTAATAACATTTTTTAAAAAGTTCTAATGGTAATTTAAATTCAAACATTCGCGTATTAGTATGATTCTGATCTAAATTTTAAAATTATTAAAATAGATTAAAATCGTGAAATTAAATGCAATGTTAGCTCAATTCATGTATTTGATAAAGACACAATTTGAGTTAATATTGCAATTAATTTTATGATTCTGACCTATTTTAATAATTTTAAAACTTGAGCTATAATTATACTGACATGTAAACGATTGAATTTTAATTACTATTAGGCATAATAAAAAATTAAAAAATCATAGATATAAAATTAAAATCATAGTTTTCGCTTTTTTCCGTTGCTTGGTCATTTTTATCTCTTTAATTTTTGTATTTTTTTAACATATACAAATTAATACTTATATTGTTAAATATGAGCGTGGAAATTGTTTATATTGTTAAATTTTTTAAATTATTTTATGTGAAAATTTTTTTATATTGTTAAACTTTTAAATTATCTTAAGTGAAATTTTTTATATAATTAAATTTTTATTAATTTTAAAAAACTAAATATTTAATTATTAATTTATCCTCAATATGGTAAAATGAAAATATATTATATTTTTATTTATTAAAAATATTATGTTATTCATATAATTATTTGATAAATGATAAATATTTATTTAAAATTGAATTGGAAACTGAAATTAATTATACATATTGGTTGATTCATTTGAGGTGATATATAGGGTAGATGTGACTCAATTAGAAAAAATAATAACTTTTGTAGATTTCTTTGGTCAGTTGTTGTGTCTGAATGAGAAAAATCCATTATTGTATTTATGATGTTTACTAAGTTGTTTATTTCTAATTACTACTTGCATGATTTTTTACGCGTATGCATATTCTTATCATTTGTTAATTCTACTCTAGGAAAAATTTTCGTTTTATTTTGCTACTATTTTTTATATATTAATGTGTTATATATAT